>QFDD01005917.1:0-12620 GCA_006871305.1 Vachellia collinsii | reverse complement strand
TAATTTATCTGATTTATAAATTGATATATAATCTAATAATACATATAAATATTTTAAAATATAAATTATAATTGAATTATCTATCTAGCTTTGTTAATATTTTTTTAAAAAAATCAACTAACTCTTACATTAGGTATAAATAATTTAAAAACGGGAGGTAATGGTTTCATTAACTGGGTCCCACGTGTGTTAAAACTATAGAGAAGTCTGGGATTCACTGACAACGTGTGGGATAGATACTGGATGGGTATGAAATATTGATGGAGGTGTTGCACTTCGCCTTGACCACTGATTTTTAGAGCCTTTTGGATATATCAGTGGACTTTCTTGGAGGTGACTTGCAAAAGCTGTTTTGTCCATTAGCTTCAATACACATATGTAAGATTCATCTCATTGTTGACTGATTACCTTAATCAGTTTATAGAAGTTAAATTAGCCATAATCCCCACTGGCATTATTTAAATGCTTCTGCTCAGAATCAGGAAAATGACAATGAATTAAAATTAATGGGGGGTGGTTGGAAGGCACAAACGCATCTCTCCTGGACGTATCTGACATCCAATTATGAGGATATATGTGTGTGTGTGTGTGTGAGTGTGTGTGAGTTAGCTATCAAATTATCTAACATATTAATTAATTAAAGATGAAGATACATTCAGTATTATAAAATATTTTTTTAAAATACATCCAGTATTATAATGTGTTTTGCTGTGTATCCAATATATTTAAGTAATTTCTTAGGTGCATCGAACACTTTACAGGTTTTTTTATGCATTGATATATTTTTTATAGATGTGTCTGAAGCATTGAAATAATTTTTTTGTGCATTGAACAATAATACATAAAAATACTTTATGGTGCTATAACATATGGAAAAATATTTTATAGTGCTAGATGCATATGAAAAAAATATGCACATGGGCTATATGCAGGTAAACCCATTAATTAATATACATAACTTGTTATACTTTTACTCACAGAAAAACGTAAGCAATCACTCTCCCACCCAACAAAATAAATGAATTAAATCGTCATTATTTAAAAATGGTGATGTTTGAAGGAGTTTTGGGTCATCAATTAATTGAAAGAAAACAAGCTGGTGCGTATAGTGCTTTTTCAGTTGGTTGGTTGAATTTGAGCTCAACTTGTTGCATATTTGCTGTACAAGTTAAAATAGCAGAACGATTTCAGTTTTAGACATACAGCACCAACCCACTTTCTTTTGTGTGTGTTTAGTTCAGTGTTGTTTTGTTCTTCACAAGAAAATCTGGTAGTTGCTCTCCATAACATGAGAGGAGGGGGGGAAAAGGCAATGGCTTTTCTGCAGTCCTAGAGCCAACTGACCCTCTCTTCTTTGTTCTTTTGGAATGAGAAGAGGTTTGAGCTGTCTTTTTCGTTTTCTGACTCGTATCTTGATGCTCAATGAATGGTAATGGTGCTCAGTTTGCCTTTTGCTTTTCCTTATCGGCGTCAACCTCATTGTTTTGCCTCCACAGTTTCATCACCACAAAAGTCTGCCAGTCTGGTCCACAAGTCCGTTTATCACAATCTTTTTACCATGTATTGAAAGACACAAGCTACCAATAAGGTTAGTTCTAGCAGAAAGGATCAGCCTTTTATAATATGATGAATTAAGATTTAAATTCTTATTAAAAAAGATGATCATATTTAGAATCTGATGGTGTCTCGAATAAAATTTACTCTATTAAAAGGATATACGTGTTATAGTTAAAAGGAAAGAAAGAAAAGATATCTGCCAGGGGAGGGACACATGTTTTGGGCCGTCTCACACTCACTGACTTTATTCCAAGACTATTACCAGATTCAGCCCCTTTTAGTCATGCTGTCTTATATCTATACTCATATTTTGGTTAATAAAACTACCTCCGATCCTTAATATAAATTTCGATTAACTTTTTAGAAAGATTAAGAAAGTTGAATAAATTAATATATTTATCATTTTTCCGTAAACTAATATGATTCACTTATAAACTGATATATAATCTAATGATATATATACATATTTCATAATATATACAATCTAAATGGTTTATTTAACTTTGTCAATCTCTGTACAAAAAAAAAAAAAAAAAGCCAACCGAGGCTTATAGTAGATTAGATTAACTTGAGGCCCTTATCTCGTGCACTATTGTTTAGCTTAATACAATTTTAATTGTCTCATTTTATTTTTTTTAAAAAAAACTGCCAGCCGCAAGTGTCTTTCAAGGTTTTATTTGTTCCCAAAACCACAATTTATACCAACCTTTACCATTGCATAGAGAATCAGTTGACATGAAAGAGTCTAACTAACTATAATGGTACGACACAAATAGAAACAGAAAGAAGTTTTTTTTTGGGGGGGGGGTGTCAAAAAAATGAACATATACATTAATGCTTCCATTTAAATCCTCTTATGTACAATTCAATCTGATACAAATGTTGAAACTCTCCTCATCACCCTCTTACCCATCTACAAGTGAAAATGGAATTAGTCAGGAAGTCTATATATTTAGTGTGTTTGTGTATGTGTGTGTCTAGCTGCCCTTGCTTTCAGTTATTTCCATGGCATGTTTCAGAAATATGATATAGCTATGTGCGGCATATATAATACATAAAATGAATGTATAATCAAAGAATATATGTACTGAAAGAAAGTTAGTTCTGGAGGATAAAAGAGTAACGAAGAGATGGTTTTGATGTGTACGTTTGTTCAAGTGTCTTCAGCAAATATTCTAAAAATGAAGTCACGGAAGCGCCTTGAGTACTGTCTGGGGTCAACAGCTGATATTGACGTTGGATCATATTGAAAGGACTTGTATGCATGCTCTAGCTTCTTGCTTATGTCATAGTCTTGAAGTATATCAATCACACCAAAAAACAACACAACCTCGTAAAACTCCCCAACTGGTTCTCCTACAAGCTGTAATTCACAGTCCCCTTTTCTCACTGTTCTTTCCACCCTAGCTGGCATATTCACACCCAATTTGATACTAGCCCACCTGGGGAAAAAACCATTATTACATTGTAATAAAAACATTTATGAGTGTTTGTCTCTCTGTCGCCCAAGACAAAAACCTGTTTGAACATGAATTTTTACCTTGAAGGATCCAAAAGAAGCTGGTCCATATCTGCTCTTGAAATACGGGGAGTTCCACCACCCTCTGTATCACCTGAGATTGAGGAGAATAATAGATTCGTTATCAAGGTACTGCAGAGTGCTTTGTAGAAGCCTACAATAAAAATAGCTGAAGGATTACAAGATTCTGAAGGAATAAGGCCCCCATCTTCTGATATGTCTCTGAAATGAATCCCCACCAGCAGGCTGTAGTCCATTATCCCCTCTTGTTCTAGAAGCTCACAGTCTCTGTCAACTTGCCTGTGGGGACAAACAACAGGATTGGCAAGCTTGGTTTAATTAATTAGAAAATGAAAAGGGAAAATAACATTACTTGGCTCTGCAATTCAAGTAACAATGGAAGCAATGGATGAAATAGAATTACCTGCAAAACTCCTGAAACCAAGATTTTTGAAGTCGGAAGATAAAATTAAGATCAAGATCTTTAAGGATGGTGGTTTCATCAATCTCTGTTTCGGGTTTGTCTGTTATACGGCCAAGTGAAGAACCCTTCAAATCAAAGCGTCGATGGATGGTGTACTCAGAACAGAATAGGTTTCCCATTATGATAAATCGAACCTGAAAAAAAATCACATGCAATGTCTCAGACAAAGTTTATAGAATATACAATTATGCATCTTCACAGTAGTGGTAAGAATTGCACCTTCTTCTGAGCAGTTCCCGTTAACTTAACACAATGCAGACCATAAAATTTAGTCACTAATGTATTTTCAAAGGATCGGACATGGTTGTAATAGGCAGGAAGCATTTTCAATAGCACCTACAATTGAAATCCAAACAAAGCCAAATAAGTTATTAAAAAGAAAAGGGCAAGTAAAAAGTAAACCGCCTCAATCTCTCATAAATTTCAAGTGGAGACAAGGCTTGAGCGATACTCACCTTCACTTCAGCTTTTCTCATTGTCTTAATCATGTAACGGTCATCATTAGTCAAGTAAAAGAAGCTGCCGCTTTTACCAGGAGAGGAAAATTCACGAAGAGCATCATTTCCACATATGGATATCATGTAATCAGCTGGATCCACCTTGAATAGCTTCCTTAAAGTCCTGAGGATACATTGTGATGGGAGACCAAGTTATATATGTTAATGATCGAAGGACTATTGACAAAGAAGTTTTAATGGAGGCAACTATAATGCATGAATTGACATATGAACTACTGACAAGTAACTTAAGAAGTTGGTAAAGAGCAAGAAGTTCAAGGCCCATACCTAAAAACTACAGGGCAATAGTCCTTCCACCTAAACTCTGTGGATGAATGAGGCGGAGTATATTTGGATCCTTCGGGGGGGAATCTTGTCCAAACTTTCTCCTTGGGATCAAAAGCCGAAGGTTTCAAATCAAGTGAGGCAGAAGGAGCAGGTCTTCCAACAGAATGCCTGTTCAAAGTTCAAACACCACAAAAGCTTCATAAATAATAGAAAGTTAGAAACATGGCAGATTTGACAATGAACAATAAGAATGAGAGAATAATACCTAATTCCCAGTTGCAAATTAAGCATGAGGTCAAAATTTTTGTGGCCTTTGCATATGATCTCTCCTTGCCTCTTAGATTTCCTAGGAGCTTTGAGCTTGGGAAGTGGGCCCCCTCTTAAAAAAGCATCATCAACTATACGCATGTTTAACAAATCCTCATGTAATGCCTTAACAGCAGTAGGAGTTGAATCACCAGCAACATCAGAATCAGTGGCGGGAACATCCACGCCACCATCCCATAGATTCATTCTATCATACGGCTTCTCAACACCCACACTAACCCTCCCATCCACTGACCTTCTCCTCGGCTTACCATCCCCAGTCTTGGTGGATCTCCAGACTGCGAGCTTCTTCTGAGACGGCAAAATTGAAACCTTCTCTCCTGGACAAACCTGACATTCAGTTAACTCATTGTACACTTCTTGAGGATCCCACTCCAAATGTGCCTCCTGTGATGATCCTGCTGGATAATATGTTCCATTTTGTTCTTTTGGATCTTTACTCCAATTTCCCACATACACACTACCATCTGACCATTGAAAACTGCCATTTCCTTTGGGCAAACCATCCTCCCAATACCCATCATACCTATTCCCATTTGTCCACACAAATGACCCTTTCCCCCGTATACATCCATTTTTCCATTCGCCTGAATATTGATTCCCATTCTTCCACACGTAATACCCCTGACCATCTTCTAGCCCTCGTTTCCATTCTCCTTCATACCTATCTCCACTCAGAAAACACTTCACTCCTTGGCCGTGCTTTAAATTCATACTCCATTGTCCCTTGTAGGTTTCACCATTAGGGGCTGTGTAGCTGCCTGTTCCATCCATGTACCCACTTTTGAATTCGCCTTCGTATATGGCTCCTGAGGGCCAACTGAACCTTCCTCTTCCCATGGTCTTGCCTTTGTACCATTCTCCCACGTACATACACCCATCGGTCCACAAATATTTGCCTTGGCCGTGAGGGAAACTATCTGCCCATTGGCCTTTATAGTAATCCCCATTGGGAAGAACCTTCTCGGCGATGTATATTTCTAACGCCTGTGGGTTTTCTTCGTGGTGTCTTCCTTCTTCTGAGTGAGCCATGTACATTGTGCCTAACCCGAATATGCTGTTGGCTCGCTTCTTCGCAACTGCTTGCGTCTTTCGCACTGTGAATTCCCATGCCTTCATAACTCCGCTTTCTCTACCAATCATCTCTCTCTCTCTAATCTCTGAAAAATGTGTCTTTTTGCTAAAATCTAAGTTCGTCTAAGGAAAATCATAGATGCCCGGATGAAGAAATTAAATTAAGAGGAATATTTCATACATCCCACGCGGCGAAGATGAATCAGGAATCAGAAACATCACAGGCCTGGGATGTTCCACCAATGCTGGAACAATTAAGCGTTTAGTATGAGAACTATATGGGTGGGTCTCTCTCTGTTTTTGGGGGTGATATTTTTCAAGTTTCTTATGCTCCTGAGGAAAATCACCACATTGTTCGTCGAATTTCTGATGTGGCTTGTCGGTGAAGCTAATGCCTTGGGTTGTTTGACATCAAAATGTTAGGAATTGTATCGTGCAGCTTTCGCTTTGATGTCTGTAATAGGTTTTTAGCATTGAGAGGGAGAGACTCGTTCATTTCCTACAACCTCGAAGAACCATCACATGTTGGGAGGAGTCGAGCGCTAAATCAAGGTGTGTGATTGTTTACTATCCTTGGATTCTCTCCAACAGATTTTTTCCAATTCTTCTTCGCTGCTGTCCATCGACAGATTTTCCAATTCGGGCACGTAGACTACATATGAAATCAACAATTGTAGCTTATTTAATAATGGCCAACCGATCTTCTGATCCAAGTGAGAATTTACGAGCACTGATTTGACTATTTAATCTCCTTGTTTGGTGTCGTTGGAAAAAGGACAGAAAATCACACCTCGTCGTTACAAAATAAACTGATCGGATAGCTGTTACTTGTTGAACAGATTTTATATATTTAACATAATTAATTAAAGAATTGAAATCTTCCTATATTCTTACGACAAAATGCGGGTCTAAAATGGTTGGATGATGAATTTAAGGTTCAAGTTCATTCATTAAATGCGACTATGTTCTCGATAAGGCCGAATATAGCGTGTTAGCTTCAATGCTGGATTGTTTTCTCGGACGAACTGTTTTAAGATTTGCCCCATATTCATATACAATATCAATTTTTTTTTTTTTTTGGTACAGAACAGGGAAGCAGCCCCGCTGGGTCCATAGATGAGACAGACACACCTCTGACAAGGCTAAAGCTCAATAGAACACGTCATCTTTACCAACTGGTTGAATTTAATAAAATGTGTTAGCCAATCACAACATAATGAACTAATATTCAGATTTTTTCTGGAAAGATGTCCATGTTTAGTTCCTGGCGTTGCCTCGATCTATAAGGTGAATACTTGGGCTTTACCAGAAAAAAAGGATCATTCATCATTTGCTAAAACATCGGCAAAACAATTATGATCCCTCAAGATATGTCTTAATTGCAAGTCTCATTTAAAACTCCATCGTATTGCAGATCCGAATAAATACCAAGCCACATGTAGAATATGATGAAAAACTCAACACCATATCAATTAAATTTTTAAAATCTGATTCAACAATAACTCTCTTGAACACCAAATTCCAAGCTAATTCAAGTCATTTGAGAATCTATAGTATCAATATTAATTTTTTTTTTGGCTAAAGCACAGGCATCTTCCTGTTAGAGCAATTATATTCAAAGCACTTTCCGGCACTAAATGTGGGTAAGTTTCAGTGAGGATTTAAACCTAGATTCATCATGTGATGATGAATTGGCCAATTTTGCTAGACTCACCCTCCGTCGATTAATGTTAGCTTTTTTTTTTTGTACAGAAATTTTAGAAAAGGGGGTTAAGCTCACACATGATCCAAACTTAGAGCTTCTAACTCATGACCTATTGAAGTCTGTTTCTGCGGCACAAAGCATGACAAGCAAGATTTTTTTAATCTAGCCTCAACAAGTATGAATCACCAGCTCCTTTTTAATATCTCAAAATAGTGCATCTGGTAGGCCCATTTTGACTTTTACTAACTTCGTGAAGCCCAAACCTGACCTGAGTGACATGCGGCCCAAAAAAGAATGTAAGAATGAAGAGAAGAGCCCATCAATTAGGACAGACTTAACACAGATATGTGACATAACCATCGTTTTCTCACCTTCAAAGGCTTAACCATCATCAACATTTTTGGGGTCGGTGATGCACTGATAACTCGCACATAGTACTTAATTTAAATATAATTGATATCCGGAAAGTGACGTGGATACGGGAATCTGTATTCAAATGATTTAATTATTATTTGCATTTATGTCACGAAATCCCGGGGATGCTAAACAAGTCAGTTATATATCCATTTCATTGTTTTAAACTATAATTTATTCGCACTCAGTTTGTCAAATTTAATGCCAGGTGTTCATATGCGTGGCATGTATCGCTATCACATTGAATTCTTATCTGCCTGATACACTCCGTTCAAAACAAGCATGCTGGACCGGTTTTTAATCTGGTCTAGTACAGTTTGCGTGGAAATAAAAAAAAAAAAAAGCACAGATATGTTAATTGAAATAAAATTATTTTTAAGAGCATATTTTTGCCATTGGGTGTGGCTTACATGCCAGGTTTTTGGTGCAGTGACGAAAGCAATGATTTAATGCGAGCGAGAGGTACAAATAAATGGTTTGCATATTGGGCGGAGCTCGACGCCTTTAAAATGAAGCTCACTTTCTTGAAGGCTTTCAATGAGTATAGCCATGAAGTGTTCACTTTTCGATGAATCTCAACCACTTAGGTTTATTTTATTGTACATTTTCAAACTCGTGCGGGGCTGCGAGCTCATTTTTCCACCAACACAAACGCTGGTGCCTCCGCTGTGGCTCAGCCTAATCATGGTTGTTGGCGTGATTTTAAAATATTTCAGTTTGTTCCTTCACAAAGAGTTCTCGACGTTGGATTTTACTAATTTTCACCTTCACTGGTTGATCTAAAACGACATCATTTTGAGTAGCAACAAGCAGTATGTTAGATCCATAAGGTCTGCCACATGAGTTGTATGTGCATGAATGTTCAATTTTTGTGGATTTTTTTTTTTAATATCTTGATACTTTATAACTGTAAATGAATAGTGTTGTATGTTTTAATTAAATTATGTAATATGGTTCATGACTGGAATAGCCTCGATTTAATTACGATCCGAGCACTGACCTTCAAACCATTTTCCCAGTAAATCCAATGATTGGTTTACCCTGTTTCATATCCTTTGCCAAATCCCAACAAACAAACAAAAAAAACTGATTTAAAAAATTAAGCGGGTGTTTACATTAATAGAGTGGATATATCTGAAATCAACTTGGTATCGTGAAATGTAATTTTTTTTCTACGATCGTTTCTTTTATTAAACACACTTGCATAGATTATTGCACAGGGTTCAGTTTATTGAAGAGGTTCGCCATTTAAGGCATGGAGGTTGGGAGTTACACTCAACGTGTCACGTTATTTATATATTATAAAAATATTTTAATTATCATTTTTTAAATATTTTATTTCATAATATTTTTTAATTACTATTTTTATCTATAATCTATCATAGTACGTATTTGTGGGCTCAAAATAAAGATAAATGGAGCGTTTTTATTAAAATGAAAGCGGATGATCTTACATTTTCAAAGTATGCAAGTGTACCTTATTAGCCTTTTTAACCCTGAATCTATAAACGGTAATATTTATTATTTAAATGCTACATTGATAAAAATATTTATCCATATGTTATAGTCAAACTTATTCTTCAGGTGAATAAGTTTGAAACTATACTGAACTCGTTCACCTAAATAACGAGTTCAATACAATTTCTCTAATGAGTTTGATGAATATTTTTTTTCTTCAATATCCCTCAAGTGAACAGGTTTGGGGCAACCCCCAACGTCCTTACCTCTCACAAAAAATTATTATTTTTAAATCTCTCCCAGGTAGAAAAAAAGAGTTATTATTTTTAAATTCCTCTAAAATAACCTTTTTTAAAAAAATAAACCTCTTCAAATTATTTTGATAAAAAGATGGACATGAAAAATAAAAAATATTATATTTATAATTTATACACTCTATCACTTTTTTAATTTAAGACATGAAAAATGAAGACGATGGAGGCTTGAACGACAGTAGCTCGGATGATGGTGGCGTTGTTATTGGAGACAATATCAACGTCCATGAATGAAGGCAAATCGTTGACGGTTTGATGAGTAATTACAAGCAACATACCTTTCCGGGTTTCACTTTGTTTAAATAGAAGTGTTCCATCCGTATCTTTTAGATTTCACATATGTCTACTAGAATAAGTTATGAAGAAATAAATAATCAAAAAAATTTATTGGATATGCAATAAATAGAAAAGAAAATTGAAATATTTTTGTTGGAGACAGTATGAATGATGCAATACTCCAAAAGTATCTAATTATTTTTTGTAAAACAATTTTATTACTAAATTAGTAAATTATAATTTTCCCACCGTTAACAAAAGCATAAAAATTTTGTTTTAAAAAATAACATTTTCCATATATCTTTATTTAGGATAATATGCCACTAACACGTTTATATAAGCTAAGATAACATTCCTATCATATTTAAATTAATAATAAAAATTACTTTTCTTAACGTGAATTTTTCTAGTCAAATACAGTAATGAAGCCCTTGTTTTTACTCATAGTCCAATTCATCCCAACTCCATCAAGTGATAAAAAGGCAAACAACTTTTTAATTGCACAGTAAGATTGATGTTGACAAATAACAATGGCCTGAGAAGATCTCTACCCTTTGATCAATGCATGCACATGTCGATTCTTCATTATATTCTTTCCCATGGGCCACCACTTGCTCGGTTAACCTAATGGGGAAAATGTCATCATCTAATCACCTCATCTCCAACTATTTGATTTTTTCATTGTTATTGGCCTTTTTTAATTTTTAAAAATTAAGAGAGTGTATAAATTATAAACACAATATGTTTCATTTTTCATACCCGTCTTTTTATTAGAATAATTTGTATGAATTTATTTTTTTTCTAAATGGTTAGTTTTAAGGAATTTAAAAAATAATAACATTTTTTTGATGGGTGAGAGATTTAAAAATATTTTTTTTAGAGGGGTAGGGACTTTGTGGGGGGGGGGGTTGTTCTCATACTAGTGAACGAGTTTATGGATGAACGAGTTTAGAGAATTTGTACTTAATTTGTTTTTTAGGTGAACAGGTTCAGTACAATTTCAAACTCGTTCACCTGAAAAACGAGTTTAACTGTAGCATATAAATAAATATTTTTGTCAATGTAATATTTGGGTAATAAATATTACTGTATATAGGTTCAGGGTTAAAAAGCCTATCTCATTAGTTAGTGCATTATGTTACTGTTGGAAATATTGTGTATATGTGTGTCAAAGAAAGAGTCTTTTTAAATATTATTGAAATATTTTATAATGGGGAGTTGCAACTTTCTGTTTGAAGGGTTGCATTGCTTCAAGATATATTTCTTTAAGCATCCCTTTAATATTTATAAATAATCCATCCATCTCTTCATTTGAGACAGCTAAAAAGAAAATAAGAGATATGAGAATATTAAGGGAATCCTGGAAACCGAAAATCTTTTTGTCTCTTGCTAAATTCTATTACTTTCCGCCAGTTTGGTTGTCCATATATCCTTATAGGAAGGATTCGTTTAATTATGGAGAGTACCGCTTCCTAATTCTTTATGGCGCTGCGGAATAACTCCTAAAGATAATGTCCTTTTACACGATTCGAACTATATATATTCTATTGATTTTTGAAAATTTTGCCAACAGTTACTGAGTACATTTCAACCACAAATTCGCATGCAAAGGTACTGTCGGATAACTCACTGCATGTCATACATAAAAAAAAAATAAAATAAAAAATAGTCCATGATTGTAAAACGTTTCCAGTGCTGATTCCCGATTCCGTGTGGAGACAAATTATAAAATGAAAAATCACAGCAATCAACACTCTCTAATCCATTAAATTTGGAGATTTTAGTTTATTAAATTTAAAATCAGTGGTTTAATCCTTAAAGGATAAAATAATTAATATATTTATTAGATTACAGGATCAATGTTTTAAATAAAATGAAATATTAGGAATCAAAATTATTGATTTTAAATCTAAGAATCCAAAACCAAAATAATTACAACTTTAAAGGATAAAAAATTGTATTAACTCCTTTAACAATTTAATTATTCCCTCTCTGATTTGATACTGTGTGGTTTACATTTTTATCATAACAAAAATTTTAGACGAGTTGACTCTCAGGAGCTCATTAGGATTAAGACATATCTTAAACCCTGAAAAACACTTATAAAAATATTTACAGATCATTTTAAAAAAATTCCTACATCGATGGGGCAATTTGGACTCACAATCTTTGTTGGTTTATTATTATAAATGGAGGGACAAAGGGACATGCACTTAAAGACAAAGGGATCAAACTCACGGCTTATTATCTATTAAAAAAAATATTAATGTCGCTGAGCTGCGAAAAATCATTAGGTTTTAACTTTGAATGATGCAGTTAATAACGTGAAATGAGATGGGAAAATAGGGGAGGCGGGGACTGGGGCGGGGAGCGACGTGAAACGAAAGATGGAATAGACAGCGCTGCCCCTTCCTCCATGCTAGCTTCTTGTCGTGAAAGCCGCACAAAGATAAATAAACAGAGGATGAAATTATATATTTACATGCTGATTTATAGTTAAAATTAAATAAAAAATGTTCTTTGCCCTGGAATCAGAACTAGAAGAGTATTTATTATGATCATATTCATAAACAACATTCTTTTATTATAGGTATGATCTTTTATATAAGTAATAGTTTTTCTCAGTCTAAACATTTAATTCACTTTTTCTTCATATTTACCCACGATTAATTATATGTATCTCTTTTTCTTTTTCCACATCTGCTAT
>QFDD01005915.1:0-16626 GCA_006871305.1 Vachellia collinsii | reverse complement strand
CCTCTACTGATGGCCTTAATGGAGAATTAGCTGTTTCTGACATCCAAAGAGATTTGATAGTGCATATATACTTATTAACTCTTTATCAGAGCCTTATGTGTTATTATTATTATTATTATTATTATTATTATTATTATTATTATTATTATTATTGTGTTTTGAGATTGTCTTTGTATCTCTATTTTGAGAATTTCATTGTCTATTTTTTTCTTTAATACAATTTCTTCCTTTATCGAAATAAAAAAGGTACCTGTAGAATCAACTAAATAGCTAGTTTTCCTTTACCATTTGACTAGGTGGAGAAAAACACATACATTGACTTGCATATTGGTGATGTCATTCGGTTTGGACGGTATGTTTCTTATTTTATTTGATTTTTACTTTGATTATAGTTGTTCAGTCCTTCATTCCATGTCAATTATTCTTTTTATTTCATTGTGTATCTTTGCCTATCAAACAGCTAATTATCCCAAAAGCTTTAGCATTTTTAGGATGCTTAATAATGGCTAAAATTTCATGTTAATTTTATAAATTTGTTTGGTTCATTTTATTTGTTTATATCTTTACTATGACTTAAAGGATTTATTGAGGTATTTATCTTATTATATTTTTGGTGAAAGTTAAGCCATTTACTATGGTTAGTGACTTAGCTATTATATCAGTACTTGTGCTGCTTAATTAGTGTGTAATGATTCTAGTTGAATTAGGAGTACGTTCTATAGTTGTCAAATTACATATGCATAGTGAATCAAAATTTTATTTTTCAAACTGCAAATCATATTGAATTGCAAGATTCTATTTCAAATTGAAAAATATCTTTAAGTATGAAGCATGCATTTTGTATTCCTATAGTGTCCATATAATAGTCAAGATAGCAAGTCTAACCAAGAGGTTTGAAGCATATTAATCCTTCGGTCATGGATGAATTTATCGGTGATAAGATAATTAAGCAATTGCACAACAGCATGAGGCAGAATAGGATGATGATAGAGTTCAAATGTTGGAAGGACAAGTTCAAGCTCTTACTGCCCAGGGTGCACAATTAGTCAGAAGTCTTGATGAATCTTGAAACAATGGAGGATCATCTTTCAATGGTCACAGGGGTCATGAAAGACCAAGAATAGAGCAGTTCCAACCACCATCACGTTTCACAAAATTGGAATTGTCAAGATTTACAGTAACTGATGTTCTTGGGCTGATTTCGAAGTGTGCATGCTATTTTCATCATGAGGTGACACCTGAAGCTTGGAAGGTGACAATGGTAAGCCTCTATTTGGATGCCATTTGCATATACGTTGTCTATTCTTGGGTTTCTGTCACTGCCTTTATATCCTGTTCCTGTTGTGTTGTCACAAGCCATTGTCTTTGGAGGAGAACAATCCATTTGTATTGCTCAACTTGAGGCCTTCAATTTCTTCCAGCACAGCATGGTGACATGAGCCCAGAAGCTACAAGGGAGTGGGTCAACCTCTCATGAGGTTTCACACAGCTCAATGCATGGGTTTTGAGGAAACAGGGGCATACAGATATGGACTAGGCAAGAAGTACTGCACATATGGGTCTAACTGGGATAGGTGCTCAGCCGGTGTGTATAGAAAAGTCAAGTTTACAACTGGCTTTCACAGGGTGGCACCTGCAGAAATAGTCATAGCTTCTGAAAGTAAGAAAGAAGAAGCAAAGGGAAAAGTGTATGAGGGTAACAGGAAAAAGGAACTGTACAACATGGGTTAAGGACAAAGTATACACAATATGGGGCCAATGTCATTTTGCCTCTCTGTAAAAAGAGATGCATAAAGACAAGACAATACATGGCGCGAGGTTATATGGAAAAGGACAGTATACAAGACAGCACATGGCATAAAAAAGCACTGTTCAACAGAATTTTTCTCCCACAAATTAAAAGCCTAAGTTCCTCGCTTTTATTTTGGTTTCACATTTTGCACTCTACCTTGTACTTGACCCTTAATGGCAAGGGTCTTTTCAGGAGGAGATTATTGCTGTATGTATAATAGTAATAGATGAAAGTTAGTTAGTTAGTTAGATGGTGAGGGGTTTGTTGAGTCGGTTTGGGTTATGTTCAGATATTATCGGATGCATGGGTATATTGTATATAAATAAGAGCAATAGGATCAGAATGTGTTTTTGCTATGTTGTGAATTCAGGGTAAGCAGATTGTGGTTTTGTGAGGGAGAGCCCTTGTCTCTCGAACACAAGGTTGGGGGTGGAAGGAGTTTATCTTTTTCATCATTTTCTTTTATGTTTTGAGAGTGTAATCCTGTTAAGATTTGTTAGAGGTTGCTTTCATTTTCAGCAGCTTATTTCCTGTGGCTGTAGGCTGATATCTATTGTAAATCTTTTTATATCATATATTTGAGATATTTAGTATATTTTCTATCATTTGGCTTGGGCTATGTCACTCACATTTTTGCGATAGCTTGTTGTGGGTCTTCTATCAGTTATGAAAGATTCGTGGTGGCTTCCTTCTTGAAGAATAATCCTTTCCTTGGAATCATTTTGACATATTTTGGGATTCAATATGCTACTTCTAGGTGCTCTTCACTAGGGTTATCCATAACTCAATTATTATAATGAATGGAAATGATATGTTAGAAATAGAATGAGTGCGAGATTATTCTTGGTTATTTGGTGAAAAGTACAAGGCTTTTGCATTGCTATATTTTTTGGTTTGGAACTTCCTTTCAATGTGCTTTATTATTTTCACTCGATGTGGGAACTGAAAATAATCAGAACAAAATTTCTTCTACAAGGGGCTCTTTTTGCTATGTGCTTCTGATGATTATTTTTTTGTTCAATATATAGGTCATCTCGTCTTTTCATCTTCCAAGGACCATCTCACTTGATGCTTCCAGTAAGATCTGGATTCCTTATTTTTAACTCATTTATCTGCACTCTGAATTAACTATTTTAGTATTTGCCAATTCGGCCCTATATTGATTTGTTTGAAAGTAATTCTAGCATTTCTTTTGTACTTAAATTCACTGATTATTTGGTTTTTGATATGAGCAATGACTTTATCTAAAATTCCTTGAAACCTGTTTTAACTCCATGGAAGATGATCCTATATTTTGAAATGGGTTAGAATTGAAAGCAATTCTTTATTATGTATGAACGCTATTTCTTCTTGCTTTAATGTTGAAATTTCTTCCTTGAGCTCTTTTACTATCAACTAAATCTAAACTTTTTGATGTCACTATTATGATATTTTAGCCTATGTTATAGTAGGTTTGTAAATGTCTCGTAGCAAAGCTTATTCATCGTACAAATGAGATTCTTAATGGCTTTACAATTTGATTTTGAAACCAACTTATTTTAAGTGAAATTGTGATGCCCTAACCTGAACTGAAATGGAAGAGGAGTTGCTTTTTAGTTTTCTCCAATTTTTAGTTCTTAATTCCTTCCTCATTTTTCTTCTATTTTCTCTTATATTTGTGTTGCATATGTATTGGTTAAGTTGTCTTCCTGGTTTCATTTTCTTAGGAAGCTGATGTGAAAATCATGAGAGAAGTCAAGATACGCGAGCAAATGCTAGATCGGGAAGCATCACTTCAACGGGCAAGATTGGAAGCATCCCATGCTGATGGTATTTCATGGGGTATGAGCGAGGATGCAATTGAAGAAGACGAGGTTTGTAGAATTTTGTAGTTATCCATGCAAAGCATATTATGATCTTTCCTGAATTCTTGTCCCCCTTTGAGCTACCTTTCATATCATCTGATATTTATGGATCTTTCTTGTGAAAGCTTTTGAGTTGACCAATTTTTCTTTCTTGCTCATTCATTTGGTGGATTCAAATGTCAGGATGATTCTGAGGAAGTGACGTGGCAATCATATAAAGGGCAGCTTACTGAAAAGCAAGAAAAAACTCGTGAAAAAATAACAAAAAGGATGGAAAAGGTGAGCAGTTCCCATTGTTAAATTTCCCATCTTATACAATGTGTTTTTGTAGTAGAATTCACATTCACAATATGCAGCATTGATAATAATCTGCATAAGCAAGTCAAAGAACTTCTATTCAATCATATTGTGTTAATTCATATATGGTGTGATAAGTACCCTAAAGAAGTGGTTGGGTTCAGATGCCTGCCGCTACAATGGATCGCCTTTCATTTATTACTGTTTGTGCTCATGACTTGTGTTTTTGTATTTTTGTGCTCATTTATTACTGTTTGTATTTTTGTGTTCATTTATTACTGTTTGTGCATGCATTCGAAAAAGAAATTCTCTTATTAAGCCATAAATCACCTGGTAAATCTAATTATTGAAATATCTGCTGAATCTTGCATAAAAAAACATGTAGGATATCTGTCCTTGAATCCACACGTGTAGCAACTTTCCGGTTTGAGAAATAAATAGTTGCTGACTCGATTATTAGTTGTTATCCTGTTAAGAATATTAGGTGACATATATTGGGATAACCTTATATCTATTATTTGTTGAAATTGCTGATTCCATATGGATTAGGATTCCAGAAGAAACTGTTATAACCACTTGCTGGTTTAGTCAATTCTCTTGGACAGAAATGTGTTGTGGATACTTTTGGCCTTTAGAAATAGAAGATATATAATCCATTTCCCCCCCTCGTTTCAATAGTTTGTGCATCGTGTTGGTGGCAATTTCTGTAACTGTTTTGCTTCGTTAACCGGATTCCAAATTTTAGCCTAAAAGAAAGCTGGTTTCCAAGCTCAAGGATTGTTAAATTGTATTCTTTTATGCTTCGTTGATGCTGCAATTTGGCTTTAATATTTTTGAGATTTTTGATAGTTTCAATTCGCATCTATTCATTAGGCACACAATACCTTCTTTGTACTGATGCAGATTGCTAACATGAAGAAAGAAATCAATGCTATACGAGTTAAAGACATCTCTCAAGGTGGATTAACACAGGGTCAACAGACTCAGATTGCACGGAATGAGCAAAGAATAGCTCAGGTAAATTTGGAGAAAACAAATAGCCCAAGGACTTACCTTGACCCCCTTCCCATATTCTGTAGTCACAGATTTGAGAATTTGTATTTGCATATCATCTAAACACACTGCGTAACATAAGCCTGCGCGTTAATATTTCTTGTGTGTTCTTGTTACTAATCTGAACAGATGATGGAAGAACTTGAAAACTTGGAAGAGACGCTAAATGATAGTATTAGGGAAAGCCTTGGTGCGCGTAGTGGTAAGTTATCTAATGGGAAGAAGAAAGGTCCAGTTGAAGATGAAGAGGAATATTTGAGGTATACTTTTACTTATATATGATGCCGTTACATGGTAAAGAGGTATAGGATGCCTGCTAGGCTAAACAGTACAGGTCCTGTGGCTAACCACATTTGATGTTAGTGCGATCATGAACTTATCACAACTTAATCATGCAGGCTGCCATATTTGTAATTCTTTTTGAATAGCCATGCCATTATCTTTTTGTAGGTGCGGGAATGGAATTTCATGTTGAAATAACCTTGTATGCTGCTTCATTTTATTTTTCTATGAGTGAAAACTGAATACCATTGATATACTAGCAACCGATACAGCAAGACCATCAAGGTAGACCAGTTTCTTTCACCACGAACCATCTCTGGGTTAAAAGAGGTGCAATGATCAAAGATGCAATAATTCCCTATAATCCTACAGGACTATTTGGCAAGCTGATTAGCCAGGGAGATTTTTTTCTCGAAATTTATTTCTTTTCTCAACCTGCAACTCCTTACATATAAGTAATTTAGCCTCATCTACAACATCTCTAAAGGTGTAATTGTAGTCAACCCCTTGTCAACATATTAATGGCAGTTATACAATTGAAAGAGAGATGAATGTGTAAATCCTCTTGATCAACACACTGTAAACCATGTTTATTCTCATCAACTAGGCAACAGCAGGTGGATCGTTGATTAGTTTGCATGTATTACCACAAATCCATTGTTCTGGTTATCTTTAACGACCATGTCATACACTTCGACCATCTTCAAGAACTGAATCATCGACCTCTACCTTAACAGCACCATCCAAAAGAGTCTAAGCGCTTCTCTCGAAGGCTCAAGTAGGAGTTAAAAGGTGCCTTCTAAGTGGATCCTGGTCAGCAAAGCTCTAAACAGACTTGCATGGGCATCAATGTTCTCCAACGTGTCCTCCTTATCAAACGGATTATTAGACCTAGAGACCCAAATATCCCAACACATATATCCAAAGAGAATATGCCATTGAACTTTCTTTGTATATGTCTTTGTTCTGCTTCATTCTTCAAGTTCCATTTAATTCATTCCACACCCTGAGATTTTTCTTTTTCCAAATTCGAATGATTATTTTATTTGCTTGTGTTCTCCTTTTTGGTAGTTGAGATTTTCCTTTTCCTTTTCCTTTATACCTTTTTTCCCCTTTATACCTTATTGATGGGTCACAAATTGGGTGTGCTCAATTAACTCTTGCGGTGCTTTAAGAGACAATGTTTTTCTCCCTTACAAGCTCAGTAAGGATGGAATTAATATCAATTGATGGAGACCTCTGTAAGCATGGATGTGGCTACCTCATTATAGACTACATAAATACTGTATGAAATCAATGCTCATCTTCTTTTAATACAACACTCACACCAAAATGCTAGTGCTTTAACCTTTCTAATTAGCATTGGTTTGTGTAGTGACTTTAAAACCCGTTTATGTTTTGCTTTCCTTGTATCAAGATATATGATCTTAAACTTTCATTGTGGTAATTATTTGTCCAGTGATGATGATGAATTTTATGATCGTACAAAGAAAAAGCCTCCACACCAGAAGGCTGATGGCAGCCAATCAATTGAGACCGCTGATACTCTTCTTGACAAAAAGGAGGCAATCATCAAGGAAATGTGTAAGAAGAAAGAGCTGTTATTAATAGAGAAAAACAAAACGCCTTCAAAAAGTGTTGTACAGGATGAAGTTGGTGATACACTTGATGCATACATGTCAGGGCTTTCATCTCAACTTGGTTAGTGTTTCTAATAACATATATTATGCTTACTGAATTTTAAGGTTTATTTTAAAGTATGCTCCTTTTGGTAGATTCTGCTACCATGCTTATATTTGTTTGGAGTATTTTTCTTCCACTCGTGATATTTATGCATGGTTACTTGTTACCCTATCATAGTGGACAGCATGGATATAAAAATTGGGGATACACAGATAATTGAGATTTGCTTAGCGTAATTTAGTTCGCTTTGCTGACAATTTCCTTTTTGCTTTCAGTGTATGATAAAAGTGTTCAACTAGAGAAGGATTTGTCAACACTCCAGTCTGAGCTTGATAGGATTTGCTACCTGTTGAAGATTGCCGACCCATCAGGAGAAGCTGCCAAGAAGAGGGAGTTGAAAGCACAAGAACACAAGCCTAACCAAGCTGAGGAAGCTGTCTCTATCATTAAAAAGAAACAAACAACGGAGTCCAAGAGAAGTGGTGAGATGGCTGCAAAAGAAGACAAGAGTATACGGCCGGCAGAAACCCAGAAAAATGTTGAGCCGTCTGGTAAAGCAGATGCTATGGTAAGCTTGGATACGTCAGAAGGTGGCTCTACCAAAATGGATGATGAGAATGTTGTGTACTCTGTTTTGAAGCCCCAGTGGCTTGGAGCTGTGAGGGATAGGGTTACTACCGACACCCAACAAAGTGCAGATGCGTTTAATCTGCATGAGATGGATGACAAGTCTGAACCATTTATTGACTACAAGGACAGGAACAAAATTTTGGGCACTAGTGGTGATGCAAAGGCAATTGAAGAATCTACTATTGAGTCTGCTGCTCCTGGCTTGATTTTAAGAAAACGAAAGCAAGTTGAGAAATCTCAAGCAAATGATCAAGATGCCTCTCAGCAACTTGCATCTTTTACCATGGGTCCGGAACTTGTAGTTGAGGATGCTGTGGCACTATTGTTAAAGCATAAAAGGGGATATTATGCTAGTGATGGGGAGAGAGAAAATGAACACCATGGTTCATCAGATACAAATAATAAGTCTAGAAGGGTTCTGGGACCCGAGAAACCATCATTTTTGGGTGGTGATACAGATTATGATACATGGGTTCCTCCTAAAGGTAAGTAACCAGGTTTAATAGGTTTACTATGTGTCGGTTGTAACTTTTCTTTGGAATAATCACATAATTTATTGCTTGTGCAGGGCAATCAGGCGATGGACGAACATCCTTGAATGATAAATATGGCTATTGAAGGGAGGGCTTTATTCAGCACCGTCCATTGCCATAATTGACGGTGGGTTGCTTGCGACTATATATATATATATATATAGTTGGAGGAGCCACTAGGGCTGAACCTGATGAACGTTTGTGCATATAAATACAAAGGGTTCTATGATCCTCGCTGGCCTGATGTTGGGAAGAAAGCATTGCAATGATTCAATGCAGAATCGTGGGTCATGGCTTGTCGATGCTTATCATGTACATGGATGCATGATGCAAACTAGATACTTCTGTAAGGAGTTTGAGGGGAGACACTAGCTTCAAATGTTAAAACTCGCGAGCAATTCTACTACAAAGAAAGAAGAAATATTGAGTATAATTCCTTGTGCTAGCATCCTGAAAAGGGGGGACAAGGGCGATGTCTTGTTATCCTGGCAACATATATTTATGTCAACCCCCGGGGGGGGGGGGTTTAAGAAAGTATGATATTAAAAGGATTAGTAAAAAGTTATAAATTGATATGGAACACATTACTACCGATGAAATTACTATAAACAACTAAGAAATGGACCCAACAGTAACATTTGAAAAGTCAGAAGAGCTAAGATCTCTTGGCAAGTAATACTATGTCCTAAAGAGGAATCATAATGAATATGAAACATTTGTTGAGATTGCGGATGATCAATCGATGCTTGTAATTTCATTGTTACAAATCATAATTTTGAATCCAAAATAAAGCTGTACGAAAGCAATGGGAATGAAAATTTGTCGACAGAATGGTCTAATTATGCCATAAAGAAAATCTTTAATCATAATGTTGTCTAGTATTTTTATATGTGTTGAGTACAATGTACCTGGATGCCCAAAAAAAAAACTTTGGGTTAGATGGATCCGAGGCTCATTTGTGGATCCAGACAGAAGAGAACACACAAAAGGCTTAACAGAAAGAAGTGTGGAAGCCTCTTGTAGAGATGATCTAATCATCCTCATCCTTGGAATCTCGGGGTAGGTGATTAGATCCGTCGATCTAGCGATTATCCCTTACATTTTGAGAAATGGGTAGACATACAACCTGAAAGGAAAATCACCTACTTATCTTAATTCTACTATACATTAGGGACACTTCTAGCAATTCAGAATTACTTCCAACCTCTATTACACTAAAGATACTCCAGTTCTCATTGTATTCTCTCAAGTTCATAAATAAGACTCCTTCCATCCGTTCTTACGCTAAGTTCATTGGTTCTTGTACTTCTATTGTTGGTGACCCATATTCCGTATTTAATTATTCATTTACGAAAACATGCTCCAACGTTTTGGCACCATCTATGGGGACCAACAATTGCCTTTTTGAAAAATCACCATTGCATTTAGTGCGAGACACTAACGTTATAGTCTTTTGCACAATTTTTGCGTTTCTTTGTTACAGGAAAATCAACTAGCATGGTTTGCAACCCCAGAGTTGAACATGGTAGAATTGGCTGATTTGGTCAAAAACCAAGTAGTACAACTCACTGAACAAGCTAAGAAGGAGTCGCATCAAGAGGAATGACACACTCAACAGCAAGAGAGATTATAGCAATTTGAAGAAGAGAATTCTACCCTCAAGGAGAAGATAGCTGCTTTCGCTTTCCAAAACACACCATCCACAACCCACGACTCAACCATCATCAATGGTCAGCTTGTCTAACCACCCTTGGGGGATGCTCGAGAACTTTATCCCTCTAACTATCCAAGCTTTAGGTAACGACTTGTCCCTCCTCATCTTATCTAACCTTCTGCTTTGTTGGGTGAGAATACAGGAAACGTGGTCTCTGATGGAGCTATGAGAGAACGTCTTGTTGCTAAATAGCGAAATCCAGATGGTACAAGAGACCATAATGCAGCTGTCAACCCAACATAAATCATCGTCGAGGGACTAGAGACATAGGTAGATGTGACCAAAATGAACCTGTTGTTGGAAATTGTGCTCTAGGGCCAATCATTATGTTCTGTGTATTTTAATTAATGAATCATTTATTTTTATTATTATAATATTTGCATGTTTGTTGTGATAATCTGTCATTGGATAAATCATAGTGCTTATCCTAAATGTCTATGGCCAATCATCTGTATGGGAACAAAGATGAAATAAGACCATTATGACTTTGAAATGTATGGAGATACTAATCAAAGTCGTAGGCACTTGTAAGAGTACAAGGTGTTGAACCAACTTGCTGTGAAATAGCTTTATGGATTCATGTCATAAGATTATCTCACAAGCAACTGTCACTGTGCCTTTTGACTTGAGATCATCATGGATTCCTACATGAGAGTTGCTCAGCTTTAACTTAGTCAAAAGCCACTTTTGACAGAGTGATGATAAATGCTATGTTTGGGCTTAATAAATTCCATACAGAGGAATGTGAATTGTCAAGATAGGATTTGTCTCTCATATTTGTAGAGAGATATTGCTAGGCCCCTTGATGAGTGAGTTTGAGAAATGTATGGTCATACTGTGATGGAAAGGAGGTTTCATATCTGTAGTCAGATCACTTGGGGATCAAAAAAGCAATGGCCAAGAATAGGAGGATGACAATCTCCACTCCTTATCTTCGACTGAAATATCATGTGATAAAAGGGACGTGATGCAGTTGTATAATAATTTGTATTAATTTCTAGATTCTCATGTGAATTGGATAGTCGTAATGTCTTGTTAGAGCCACTTACGACTTGTGGGCTAGTATAGTCACTAGCCTTCTGCCAATTTCATATGGGGCTTACATGGTTGCACATAAAATGGAGCAATACGAGCTAAAATGTTCAGATTCAATGAATATTATTGGGAATATATATATGTAATATATAAAAATTCATTTGTATATATAATATATTTATTTTTCGTGTATATATGTATATATATTGATATGTATATATAATAAAGATGTAATATTTCTGATTTCTTTTAAAAAGATAGATCTTGGATATAATTTATAAAGATAAATTAAATATTGATTTTAAAAAGATAAGATCTTGGATTTAATCTATAAGGATAGATTAAATCTTGATCTATCTTGATATTATATCTTGTTTTAATTTATGGAGATAAATTAAATATTATCCTTGTTTGACTCCTTAACTAAATTAAATAAAAGGGTTAGATTATATATGTTCCAAAGATTTAGATAAAACCATCTTTTTTTTTAAAAAAAATGATTTTAAAGTTTTTGATATGATTTAAATTTTAAAATTGATAAAAGATTGATTTCAAAATTCGAAAAGATAAGCTCTGAGTGTTTATAAATAGATGGTTAGAGCCCTCCATTAGATAGATATATGAAAACGCAAGTCAAAAACTTGAAAGAGAAATCGAGAGTGAGAAGGAGATCCAAGAATCGGAAGTGGAAATGTTAGCACACGTTCATGCTGAAAAAATAAAGACATTGGTGTGGATACCGATAAAGGAAGCTAATCGTAGCTATTGGCTTCTTGAAACCAAACAAGAAAGAAAAGAAAACGTTACAAGAAGGAATGTTTCTTGACTACAATATTTAAAATCCCCAAGGAAGGGATTGAAAAAACTTTCATATTCTTGTACCCTCCAACCCCAACAGTGGTATTAGAGCCTAGTTGACTGTGCTTTTAAGTTTTGTTACATATGATGTTTGAATGATTATGCTTTCTTGATGTGTTCTTGAATTCATATATGCTTTCTTGAATTAAAGCATGATATATGCGTTCTTGATATGATATATGCATTTTTGAAGCATGACAAGTGATATTTTGATGAGATCTTGATACGTTAAGAGATGAATTAATCTTATGCATTGTACATATGATGTATGTGGAGTGAATGGGGATGTGTCCAATTCATTATACATATGATATATTAATTTTTTGCTCCGGGCACTCTCCCCTTCAATCCCCACAAGCGAGATTGCCTTGATTACTTATTCGTAATGGTATAGATGTGTCTGAGTTAGCATCTCTCATGTTATTACCTTTTATATTATATGAGTAATCATCTCTCATAGTGTATGAATTACCATATCTCATATGGTTACTTTTCATATTATATAGTTATTATCTCTCATAGTGTATGAGTTATTATCATATGTTGATAAACCATTTTCAAATATTTGGGAATTGATTCATAGTTCCTGTAAAATCTATTTGTTATCATCAAAACACTATATCAACACAAATGTCCCCTTAAACCTTGTGAAATTTCACTATTCATTTGGTCAAAAATTGGGACTTCGCTATGGCGAACTTTGGGTTTCGCTGCGGCGAACTTCTTAAACTGAAAGTGAAATTGCTCTTGAACCAAGTTTGCAATAGAAAACTTTTGAGTTCACTGCGGTGAACTCTTCCACAATGACAGAATTCATCCTCTCAGGTCTACTTTGTCTGGCGAACTTTGCTACTGTCATTTTTTTTAGCTGAACTTGTAAAATACATAACTTTTTGCACACAAATCTACATTGAGCAAACTATATCTCATTTTAAAGCTTGTGACATGAACTACTTGCATGTAAAATCTCATGGAATTAGAAGTTCCTTTGCTTAATTTATCCTATTTTGTCATAAATAAGGGTTTTGGACCTCTTTTTAGCCAAGTTGCATGCTCATTTTGTTTTCTTTGTTCATTTCACTTCTAAACACACATATTTACATCATATAGCACATAAATGACTTAGTGTAGGGGTTTAACATATATTTATCCAAGAATTTCACATATGCATCAAAAAAATCATATACAACATGTGCAAGTTTACTATCTTCAAAGGAAGCCATCCACTTACTCTAGCATATCCTTGCCCTTGTCTCTTGAGTTTGTGCCTATGGTTTATCATTGGGAAGGGGTGAGATTTCAAATAAATTCCACTAGCAAATATCTCTAACTAACACATAAACATGCATGATTATTCATATTTAAAACTAGCTTGCCATGAGCATATCAACAAAACCTTACTTGCTAATAACATCATTGCACAAGGCCAAGGTAAACATCATCTATTGGAAACACAACAAGGCGTACACATACTTAAGCAAGGATTTACATATTATATGGCTACAACCATAACTCAAACATGGCAAATAACATGCAAAACAATCAAATGCAATGTAGATGTAAGGGTTAGAGGTTTTGCTACCTTATACTTGACTTAACTTTCCAATTGACTTCAAGTGGCTTCCTACTTGCACTTGTCACTTTGGAATTCTTCTTAGTACCTTAGCACTCCTACATATGTCATAGTGCATTTGACATCAACACTAGACCATGATCAATGCCTTCCAAGACTTGACAACTTCTAACTCATTCTTGAATTCTAACTTTGTTCATTGTGATTCCAATGCTTCCAAAATTGTGTTCTTACTTCTACCTCACATAATTTTGCATTTTAAATCAATTGGAAATATCAAAAAACACAAAATCACACTTTTTCCCCTTATAACCCCAGCTGGATGAAAATACATAGAAATTGGAGGAAAATGAGATTTTACAATATTTCTTTTTACACACATGCATCATCTCATTCTTACACCAATTTCCAACCATTAAATGGTATAAACACATGCATATTCATGCCCTCTCAAATTCAGTCAACAGCTAGGGGCAAGGGTTTGTGCCACTATCTCAAAACAAACTTGAATCAATTCAAACTTGTCATCAACATACAACAAAACATGCATAAAGTTGAATTATGGCAGTTAATGCTTAAAATTCTTACTTTCTCTCATTAGAACATCTAAGTTTCATCTTTATAACAGCTCACTCAACCATTTTTTGAGGAATCTAAACCGATTAAATGGAAGAGTAGAGATCCTAGACAAATTCTATAGAAGATTTGAAGCCTAAAATCACTTCTTACCTTGATATTTGGCTTGATTTCCTTCTTTTCTCTTCATTTGGTTCTCCACCGTGCTCTCTCTATTCCCCTCCAAGTGCAGCACGAAAATGACCAGAAAAATTAGACTTGGAGGAGTTAAAATATGCACCAAGAGATTTTAGTAAGTTGTGGGCCCCATTTGTAACGCCATAGCCACTTTATACTGATAAAATCTGTTGCTCTGGTTAAATATCTCTTTTTCCTTCTCTTCTTTGAACAAGAAGAAGACAAGTGGCACACCATAAGCCCCAAAACTCTACTTTTACCAAAATACTTTATCTGATTTCCATCTATGTGAAATGTTATTCGGGAATTTCTTAATCACTAAGGCTATGCAAGAGCCTCAAAATTCCCATAATTCATAATCTCATTAGAGTATTTTTCTTTTCTCAAAACTCATTCCAAAAATTCCATTAATTAATTTTTCCTTGAAAATCTAAATTCGGAGATTTTCGGCCCTTTGTACTACCGTTCAAGCAAACTCTTTCTAACTTTCTACTGGAATTAATTTTATAAATTAGGGCATTCCATGAACTGTTTTTATCCACTTTAACATTACATTTTTGAGGCTTCTAGACAGTTTAAATAATAATATTTGGCCAAAAACTCATTAAATAACCAAAATATTAATTATTGTAAAACTTTGTCGCAAAGGGTATTTTATCCATTTAACCTTAACTAAGCCTCAATTATTGATCAATAACTATTTCTCTACCTTTTGGTACCCAAGGTCATTTTCTGGTATTTTGGTCAAAATTACGAAAATGCCCTTGATCTTTTTGAAAATGACTATTATATCCTTGACTTTTCAAAAATAACCATTTTGCCCTTACATTTTCCATATTTGCGAAATGGCAACTTTGGATTTCCTTTCATCTCTTTTCACTCTTCAGACCCTTTATTTATCTATGGCATTTCGTTTAGCCTTCCCTCCTAGTTACTGAAAAATGTGGCTGTTACAGTGAGCACATATTAAAATTCCAGTGGGGGTACAATTGTGCTAATAGAACAACTTTACACTGATATAATCTACCACTTTGTTAAATATCTTTTCTTGCTTTTCTTCTTTACATAAGAAGAGCACAAGTAGCAAATTTCTACCCCCACAATCCTCTTTTAGAAACTAAAGAAACTTTAGGTTTGCTTTATCCAGAACTTTCCTCTAGAAATGCTTTTCGAGAATTCCCTGACCACTTAACCGATGCATGATCATTAAAAATTTCCATAATTCATCTACTCATTTCATTATTTTTCTTTTCTCAATTCTCATTCCAGAAACACCCTTAATTAATTTTCTTCTGAAAACCCTAATTCGGGGATTTTCAGTCCTTTTCCTTTATGTTCCAACAATCTGTTTCTGACTTTATATTTGAATCAATTTTATAAAATATGACATTTCCTGAGATATTTTTCTCCACTTTAAAACTAAATTTTTGATACCTCTGGATAATTTAAATAATTATATTTTGTTAAAAATTTATTAAATAGTCAAATATTAAATGACATTTAAAATTCTCATAAAAGTTATTTTTGTGATTTTAACCTTAACTGGGCCTCAATTACTAATCAATGAATTTTTCTCTATCTTTCTGCGGCCATGATCATTTTCTTATTTTTGGGTCAAAATTACCAAAATACCCTTTAACTTTTTCAAAATGATTTGCCCTTACTTTTCTACATTTTGCAAAATGGAACTCTTACCCTTTCCTTTACTTCCTATTTCCATATTTACCCTTCCTTTTATTCTCATGACCCTTATTTAATTTGTAACCTCTCTTACCCTTCCTTTGTTTCTTATTTAATTTGTAACCTCTCGTTTATCCTTTTATTCTCCTGTTCCTTTTATTCTCCTAACCCTTATTTAAATTGCTAAATTTCCATGAAACATGGATAGTGAGCGTTAGTTTGATTGAAAATACTAACATGGATACTCAAACTTTCAAAATGTGAGCAAGAATACCTTCAATGTTAATCCCTGTTATGTGTTACCGTTAGTTTGATTGAAAATACTAACATGAGTAAGACTTAGCTAATTTTAATTCTAGTTGGCAATGGAGGGAATAAGAACACATCATCCATAAGATCAACAAACTTATAAATCAAAATAAAACAATAAATCAAACTTAAAACCATCAATTGGAGAAGACAAAAATCAAGCCATATTTATGCAAATTCAAACAATCAAAAGTGATCCATGTCAGAATTGTCAATGAAATTAACTATCAACATAATATAGATTAACAGTGATGGTATTCTTGCTCACATTTTAAAAGTTTGATTATTTCTTGTACCTTCAAAGATTATATAGGTATTTCTGCTCTTGGCATAGGTATTTTTGCATCTCAACGACTAGCCTAGACATTATTATGGATACGTCAACTTTCACATTGGCGTTTCTAGTCAAACTCATGGTCAACTTAACAGAGATGATATTTTTGCCCTCATTTTTAAAACATGTATATTTTTGCACCTTTAGAAATATGTATATTTTTTCACTTTTGGTAAAAGCTTATAGGTATTTTCTTTTATTTAGGTCACCTCTACCCATTCATAATCCCAAATCGCCAAGAAAAAAGATGACAAAA
>QFDD01005914.1:0-17245 GCA_006871305.1 Vachellia collinsii | reverse complement strand
TACTAATGTACTATCATCAAAGCTTACTGTGTATTTAATGTAGCAAGTACTTCCATCTATATCAAGCCACTCTCCTATCATTGCCCTGAATTCTTCCATCTTCATCCCCTTCTTTATTGATTTTACCCTCACATTTCCACCATTATATTTACATTCACCATTAACATTATTTACAAACTTCCCACTCACATGAAAAAAACATACAAGTTCCTTTGCATGAGTTGGATCCATAGTAAATCTTATCTTCCATGCTAACCTGCAGAAATTTCATCAACATGTTAGATACCCACCAATAATTTTTTCCTCACTTTATAAAATGAGCACAATTTACGTACTTCCCCCCATTGACAACTTCAGTTTATGTTTTGATAGCTATACGTTTGCTATTGACTACACATATCACACATCCTCCCTGTTCAACCTCACATATGAGCCCACGTATGTTATCACCCCTAACAATCTTCCTCCCATTTTCTCTCAGATAGTACAACATTTTGCTGTTACACAAGCTTGATTGCTTCAATCCCTTTCATCATTTACCTATTACTAAATCTAAACCCTATCAGACACCACCCCCACCCTTATGCAACTCACGCCTCACAATGCACACACCAAAAAAATAAAAGTCAACACACCAAGATGAAGGCCGTTCATATTACGTAAGTTTCGCTGCTCACTCTGTTTTCACCTTCGTACCCACTTATTCACAGCTAAACTCAATAAAAATCAATTATGGCAACTACATGATGATGGTTAGAGGAGTAGGAGAAGAGTTTTTGCATGAAAAATGATTTGAACTTACCTCTTCTTTCAGTTTTCAAGCTCCAGTGAAGTATGCAAGAAGCTTCATCACTCTCTCTTCAAACAATACTGTTTCATGTCTGTCTCACGTTGCTTTTGATCTTTTATTGCTTAAGGGGGCATTTTCATCATTTCTCATCAAAACCAAAAACCCAAATTGCTGCCTGGCAACAATTTGTCCTTTTGGAAGTTTGGGGTAGCTTTTTGGGTTTCTGTAATTCAATGATCATTTTCTTGTCATTTTCCCTAATTTTAATCTACACAAGTTCAAAAAATGAGGCAATGTCGCTTCTTAGTTAACAAACCTAAAGGTCAAATTTTGTTCACCAAATTATATATGGGTTCAAGGGAAAAAATAACCTATCAGTTTATTCTGAGGGGCATTAGGCACCCAAAATTCATATTTGATTTTCTTAATATCCCTTTATTAGCCGACCATATTTTACAAGGTTAATAAAATCGAATAAGGCATTGAACTGGATTTAAGAGTTGGTCGGTCAGTTGGAGGTCAAACCAACTATATTAAAATAATAGAATTTATTAAATTATATTTTATTTTATAAAAATTAATAGGTAAAACCTAGAATATTATTTTATTTACCCATATTTTAAATTTTTAGATTTTAATTAAATATCAATGATAAAAACAATTGGAATAAAATGAATTAATATTATTTTATTTCCTCATAAGTAAATTTTTTAAATAGAAAATAAATAACTAAAGGCTTGTTTTGTTACCATATTGTTTTAAAAAAAATTAATGAACCACGTCTACCTACTCTAGTTCCATTATTTTTTTAGTGATTTTATCTTTTAATTTTTTTTTAAAAAAACCAAACATGTTAACCAGCCCAACCCGTTGGTTTAACCATGTTGGACGGGCTTAACACTGGGTCAACTGCCTTGGTTCAACTGGTCAACCAGACTAGACCAAGGATTGGTTTCTGATCTGAACCAGCCAGTTTGATCCGATTTTTTATTCTATGGTATTTTCTATTAAGGAAAACATGTGGTATTTTTTTAACATAAATGCTATTAAAAAGTAAAATTCCTAAAGTAAAGTTTTCCAACAATCATTATTCTCTTTATCATACTTGGTATGGCTTAATTTGGTGTCCAACAATTTTTCTAGTTCAATTTTATTAGTTTCCAACAATTTGTCGAGACTGAGAGCTTCTTTTGTTTCTCCATCTAATTTTTTCTACAATTTTGAGTTTGTTTACAATGGATTGATTTTAATTTTCCTTTGAAATGAATTCTTTCCAATTGGAATGTTGATGTTGGATTGGGTTTTCTGAGAATGGTACTTTAGAAATTTAACTTTTTAATAGCAAATAAATTAAAAAAAAAATACAAGCTCTAGCCTTTGATTAAAGATACGGTTGAATAATTTGGGGAAGGACATTAAATAATTAAAGAGTATATGAGTTCTAGATGCTCAGTGCCCTTGATAGAAAACTTTTGGGGGCATTTGTTTCCCTTTAATAGTAGTCTAATTTGGTCAATAAGCGTTGACCATTAGATTTGTTAACAGAGGGGCGACACTACCCCTTTTTTAAACTTCAAGGAAAAAAATTGCCCCATTTTTAAAACTTTTGTGTAGAATTGCTTCCTTGAAAACTTCCAAATTCTCAATACCTTTAAGAGAAAACTTTGAGATCATTTTAACTCTTTAACCCTAAAGAAAAGGACTCTCTGTATGATAGTATAATCTTCATTCCACATTAAAAACCCAAATTAACAAACCTAATATCAAAAAGGGATCCAAATAACACTACCCCATTGTCATGCCTTAAAACTTAGAGGTGACCAAAACGGAATATGAGATATCTCACACTCCTTTAGCCTTCGATTTGTAAATGTATATTACTTGTCAAAATTCTAAATGACACAATGTACACTTTCTTTTCTCAAGATTATGACATGAAGATATATCCTGTGTTATCAACATATTAGGTTTCTCATAAAAATTTCGGCAAAGTCTCCTCTTTAAAACAGACTTATCAAAAGTTCTATAATGACCTGAAAACTTATAAGAGTATTTGGAGCAATGCTCCAACACAGTATATATATATTCTCCAAAATATAATAGAAGTACATGGATATTGCCTATAGAATGTTTGGAGCACCTAGCCTTCAAAAGAAGTACATAAACATAAGTTTTTTTATATACCCAAGAGCAGCTACAAAACAAGTCAGCAACCTTTAACAACAAATCTCAGTTTTACAAGATATAATCAAATCATATTTGAAACTGCATAGTAGATCATTCGTCATATAATTTCAAATACATAGTAAAACAGCTTGTAGCACAGAATCTATTTAAAAGAAAATTCCCAAATATCATATTTTCATTAGGCTTCAACAGAACGAAATAAGAAGTGTGGACACATAATCCATTAAGGTAAATAACCAGGTGTATCTTGAAGCTAAGAAAATAAGCGTGAACACATAGTCCACAAGAGTAAGTAAATAAGCATGGTTTGAAGCATGAAACAAGTGCAAATACAACACCCACAAATAACAAGTGTGGGTCAACACTCATGAATACTAAGTGAGCTTGTTATTAACCATGGCGCACCAAGAACCAATAGCACTACTACTAGTAACCAGCATTCTATATCAAAAATTCTCAAACATGCGTGGGATCAATTTCCAAACTACATCTAATAATAAAATTATTTTGAAATACTTTGTAACAAGAATCCTAGTATGAAAGTTTGCAAGTAATATCGTAAAAACCAATTTCAAGTATGTATAGAAAATATATATCATTTAAATGTCATTTCTTTTCACTGTTTCCACATACGAAATCTCAGTAACCATTAAATACTTCAAATGATGCAATGATCAAAATTCCAAAAGTTTTCCTTTCAATTTCCACAATTAAATATTCAATATAAACAAATTTTGGAGAATTATAAATAGCATCAAATAAAATCCTCAAACTTTACTCTAAGCAATATCAATGGGATGACTCACTAATTTGCAATAAACTTTCATCAATGAGGTCATGCTCAAACTATGACAATTAAATTACAAATATGAATAGTAGTAAAAACTAATTTATTTATAATGGGATGCTATGCACTCACTAAGCTTTCAATATAAACTTATTTCTTAACCCTCATCTTCCAACTTATCTTCTTTCTCTCCTAACAGCAACAAATAAACATATTCAATCCACAATATTATTTATAATAATCTCCCATAACAAAATTTAATGAGCCAACATCTAAATAAGTCTCCTTTTCTTTTAGACATTTCATCGAATACTTGATGAGTACTTAAGATTAACTTACACAATGAATACTTCCAATTTATAATTTTAAACCAACAATAATTTTTTAACATCAGCTTAAACCATAAAAAACCATATCATTTAGCCAAAAATTGAAACAGGACTGTTCACATGAACACTACCACGATCTGAACTTCAATAAATCCACAAAAAAATTCGCATCTAGTGCTCCATGTACTATAAAAAAAGCTCTAATATTACTTATAACTTTGTTTAATCGGTGACAATCACATTTTTTTCTTAATCCTGAGTAAATCCTTGAAACCCAAAATGACAAAATGGAAGAATATGAAAGTAGAGGAAGGTTCAATAGACTCACATGAACTGGAATCCTTGTTTGTATGTGCCAAAAATGTTCCCCACCGGTGATAACCAGTTCTGCTGAACTGACACTCCCTCTCCCTCTCTCGGGTCGCACTCTGGTGTCAAAGAAGAATGGGCAATGAAGGAAAAGGAAGGTGTCTGGGGGTTATTAAAGGTTGGGAGGATGAAATGACAATTTTACCCCCTACACTTTTCCTCTTTGCACTTTGGTCCCTCTCTTCTTCTTCTTCTTAAACTGGTCCCTTTTTCTGGTTGTTACAACCATCCATAATTTTATATTAATTTAATAATTATTTCAATTTAAATCCAGCAATTATAGTAACTAGAGTGAATCCTATGCATCACACGGGATGCGAGAAATGATAGTATATGTGATATTGTAGAATGTTATCTGAATTGTTCAAAATAAATTAGTAGAGTATTAAATAGCATGATCAAAATTGTATCTTATACTCTCATTTGAGTTATTCTTTTTAAAAAAGAAAAAGAAAAAAGATCCCTACTCATACTCTAAAAAAAGCTCATCCCAAGAAAAAAAAAATTTTAAATTTAACATAAGAATTTTCTTAATTTTATATCCAAACCATTTGAAATTTGGGTGATTAAAATTATGGTTCCATTTAAACCCCACAATAAAATATAGCTATAAAACAAAAAACAATAAATACTCCCCCTTGTTTTCCATGAAAATTTCATCCATACCAAAAAAAATTGTTTTTTATGTCTTGAATATTGAATTTTAAAATAATTTTTAAAAATATAAAAATATTGAATATTGAATTTTTTTTATTTTACATCTCTTTGCCTGGATCTTCATATCTTGTTCTTACCAGCTTTTGTTTAATTTCATTGTTGATTAATTTGATATAAATAATTTAATATTGTAACAAAAAATCAAATTCAAATGTCAGAACCACATTTAAAGGAATAATAAATAAATAGAGTTAACCAGGTGTGATGCATATGATGTGGAAAACAATAATATACAATACTGTAGTGCAAAAAAAAAAAAATTTACATACACCCAGTGCATCAACTCATTTGTGCATAGGCTAATAAAATTATAACATCTCAAATAATTTTGTCATGTGTTAGTTTATGTGTTTTATTTTAAATCTTATTATGCAAATAATAAAGTTTCTTAAAAAATAAATATCCTATACTTACATTCTCTCGCCCTCTATAATAATAACTATAATAATGACATCTCTCATCCATTCACTGCGTCATCTCTATATCTCTTCCCCTCCCTCTCTAATTTTTTATTTTGTCATTTGCTGAACGTTTTTGTATGCCAAGAGTATTACTTTAATAGCAAAGGGAACCACTCTAAAAACAAAATAAATGAAGCCTGTAAATAAAGTAATCTAGTCTATATCAAAGGCAAAAATGGTGAACAAAATAATTATTCAAAAACTTTTTTTAATTTTTTATTTTTCTACGGCTGGTTGGGGTTGGTTGGCCAAATCTTTTTTTTAAAAAAAAAAATCAAACACATATTATGTACATTATGTATTATTACATTGAAATTATATGAGAGAGAATAAAACCATTTATCTTACATTATTAGCTTAAAAGTGAATAATAAAACTTTGTTAAACTTGTACTTATTTTTTAAAATTTATACTGTTCATATACCTTTATATAAATTTATTTTTGATGGAATTTATTATATCTATTATGGTTTCTTTTTTAAAATTAAATATTATATAAAAATATTTTAAATTTTATAATTTCTTGTCTCTCTACATAAAGGAAAAAAATTGAAGATGAATGTAAATATTAGAGAGAAAATTGGAAAGAGACATATGTGAACTGTTAAAATAGTTGAGAGGAGGGAGAGAATTTGGAAGAAAGAGGGAGATAATCATGGGAAAATGGAGAGGAAAATGATGGGACCATAGTTGCAATAAGTAAGGATATAACTAACTAATAGGAGAAGGAATAACTGATCAATAAGATTGTAAAACACATAATAGAGAAATAAGTTGATGATGAATGTGGAGTGACCAGAATGTAGCAAGAAAACTGTCTCCAGCATGTTCAGACTTTAAAAACCCAACCATTAATATCAGTTATCTTCCATGGAAGAGCTGCCATTAGTAAAAAAAAATCACGAACCATCAAAAAAGTTAACTCGATTCTTCTTATATAAAGAACTCATATTAATCTTTATTTAGGTCACAAACTCTTAACATTTTGATTTGTGACTTTCATGTTAAAAGATGTCCCAAATGATCAAAACACATTAAGATCGTGCGCTCTAAAGGGACAAAAATAATAACGTTGGTTGAAAAACTTGTAAACCAAGCCATTATTTGGAAAGAGTCCTACATCGACAAGGATAAGAAACAAATTATACTACATAAAAATCGATACAATTTGCAGCAAACTAAGCTTGGTAAACTAGTTTGCAACTGTTTGGGGGCTTCCTTCCTATGTGGAGAAAAACCCAATGTTTGAAACCTACTTGTATCTCACTAATTTAAGTGGCAAGGAGGCATATTAGTTCACTATAAAATACAGTTTGCACATTCATCAACCGTTGGAACAGTCTGAAAGCGTCATTCTAAACGGTGGATTGTCGATTCATTGCCTGGTATGAGAGATATTGAGTTAACACAAAACTCTATTTTTTGGTGTATTTCCAACTTCTTTATTCTCTATTGAAAACTAGTAGCTTTGATTGTTTGTCTTGTTGGCACGTGTTGTGTTTGATTATGATTCTTCTATAATCCCATTTTGATAATAGTCCACAACTCCCAACAACCAGCACTGATAAGGCTTTCATTGATCAGATTCTTAAGCATTTTGAGGAACAACGATGGGTTTTTCCCCACAAGTATGTTTCGCAAAAAAAACGATGAAGCAGAAGAGACTGAGTGAGTTTAAAGAAGAATGGATGTTTTTGAGTACTATACCTCTTCTTCAGCCTCCCTGTAGTTTTGTATGATCTTGCCTTCATTTTCTTCTCTTTTCCCAGTGTCTAATTTCATAGAAATCCGTTTGTTACCGAGGGGTGGCTCGCCGCAATATTTTCCCCCCCAAAAGAATGACACCTTTTAGACCGTATGGCCAATGTTTTTTCTTTTTAAAAAAAAAAGAACACCTTTTAGATTGCTTGTATTGCCATGAAATCTAAAAGATTTTTTTTTAAAAAAAAAAAAACAGAGACATTTTAGACCGCATGTACTCACATGTGCTCTTAAAAAATGTTTTTAGACTGTATCTACGTGTAGTTTAAAATTTACTTACTTTCTAAACCGCATCTGTGTACAGTCTAAAAAGCCTTTTTTATGTGGTCTAAAAAGCACTTTTTACACTAATGTTAATAAATTGGCTTCTAATAAATAAATAAATTATTATATTAATTTTTTTTTATGAGAGCTGTCTACTTTTAGTTTTAACAATTTACCTTTTCTCAAGTTAAAGGATAAAATTTTAGGCAAAATTCAAGGCTGTCCATGAAAGTTCTTTCACCTCTTACTAAATCATGTTATATAACCAAATCGTAACATAACCATCATCCTTAAGCTTAATACATAAAACAGACCTAATTAATTCAAAAGAGTGATATGTATGTGTATGCGCGCATGAAAAATTACATAAAACAAGATAATAGTCTTTTCTCTTAATTTTGTATTAATTGAAAATCAGTGTGCCAATAATGGCTAATCTAATTGGTAAGGATTTCGCTTATAACTACAAAATTATGGATTCAAATATTGTGGAAGACCTTGTTAATGAGTAAGTGTAACAACAATCTTTTTAAATCAGTTACTTAACTTCATAATCCACCATTTTAAAACATAACCATGGATATAAAAGAATTTGAGTTTTTAAAAGGGTTAAATATAATAGTAAAGGAAAGTACTATGTTTGAAATATACACATATATATCATAGTTTTAAATGAATTTAACTTAACGTTTGAACACATCTGTAATCATAAAATAAAAATAGAATTTTACGATATATACATTAATATATAAGCTTGTCAAATATACCGTGGACTCATGAAGCATAATAGATAAAAATCCCAATAGTGGCCTCCGGCCTTTACCAAAATAGTATCTCAAAGACATATACTAGTATAAAAAAGGGCCCTACTATGGCAATACAGAGCTATCTATGTTGAGAATAACCAAACAAGACAAAAGTCCTAACAACCAATAAATCTAACTTAAAAGGTATATAAGTGAGTGTTAAGAAGAAACAATAGGAATTATTTCACAAATTGATTTATTAAAAAAACACTCGCTTCACATTATGTCACATAAATATTTCATAATTCCATTCACAACTTTTCAAAATCATTTATACCGTCATTTCCCTTTTGAAAAATCACAAGATAGATCCTCATCGTCACAACAATAATAACCACATAACCTGATTGGCAATATCATCTCAATTCACCATTTATCAAAATGTAGTCATTTCAACATGTACATCATTATCATATATGCCCGACAATGGCCATCAAGTCACATGGATGTATAAATATATATATATTACTTTTAAACACTTTGTTATAACTCTTATTCTCCTTTATTTCCCTCCAACCTGATCTTCTCTTGTCAAACCCATCAGCTAATATTTTCTCATATGATTGGTAGCTATCCAACGAGCGCAACAATCAAGTGATGTGAACCAACCAAAATCCACTGAGCATGGATTGGAGCATGGGTTCCCCCCTTAATCCATGGGATGTGATGGGCTTTCCCCTCTTTCAACATAGGGTCCCTGTCACAAATAGGTTAAAGACGCTCCAATGTACGGCTTAATGTCCTTCATCCTAATTTCATTAGCCCTTTAGGATAATTATTATATTATTCGCAATGCAGAGCTCAGTCACAACACAAAACTACAGTTCACCATAACAATATATTCAAAATCAAGATAACATTGGGGGAAAACTTAAGGCTATTTTAGAGAATTTTCATAAGTTCATGAAAAGGCCCTTGCACTATTAATAAAGCAAGGTTTAAACAAAAGAAATGGCCCATTTTCCAACAAGAAATCCAAGTCACCCATAACATGTCACAAGCATGCATAATAAGTAGAATTACCTTTGTCAAGAAACTCACAACCACAAGAACCGAGGCTAGAGGCTCTAAAAGCAAACTCAAATCAATTTAACATCATAACACAATATGGCCACATATTAGTCCCACAACTTAGTGGCTAGTTCTAACAAAATATAGGCATTAAGACACTCTGTTAACCCCCATAAATCACAGAACCTCAACCTCTACATTAGGTTCCAAACCTCCAAAATACCCATTTTCGATTTTCAAGCTAACTCAACAATATAAACTGATTAAACATCAAATCTTACTCATATTAAAATAACCCAACCATTAAAGCTCATTTTCAAAAATTACATCAACAAAAATTTGCCAAACTCTAGCTCAATCATCAAACCCTAACTCAAAATCACATATAACCTCACATACAACCCAAATTCAATTGATTAAATCTCTTATCTAAGTCATATAACTCATTTAAACTCACTTTGATTAGTCCAAAGTTAACACATTTCAAAATCCCTGTGAAACCCTAATTTTCAAATTCTAAAAATCATTATAATCTAAGAGAAGAAGGGTAGAAGAGGATTAAGAACTGTTGCCCAAATGTTCTTAGGTTGCAAGAGGCACCGCTAGCTCCAAAAGGTGAGACCCTAGTAGAGAGTTGGCCCTCAAACTCAAAACATCTTATTTCTCAATATATTTATAAGGTGCAGCCATTCGTTGTAGCAAACTACATGGAGAGCAAAGCTCTCACATTCGACACAACACATTCATCGCAATGAATGACATGGAGAGCACACTCTCTACTTCTGATCATTTGTCGTGATGAAAATCCCTCTTTACAGTAATGAATGACACAGAAAGTCATTCACCATGAAAGCACAATTAACCACGGGAAACGCCCCCTTTGGCCTCGGCAAAAAGGTCAAAAGAGTCATTTCCAACACTTAGCCTCAATCTCAAAACCATAATTCCCAATCATCTTCCTACATAAAGATTAAACCTTAATCCTTAAATTACCAATAATCATGCTTGCTAATTAGCCATAATCTTCGAATTAAAATTTGGAATGTTACAATAAGTACCTCGTTAAGCTTCCCCAGGAAATTCCTTTTGATTTTCAAAAATGTGTGTGATGACATTTTGTAATCAATATATTTTATTCTCTAACTCACGAAGTTAAACCTATCATAATTGTTTTATGATACATAATCATATACCTCACATGGCATGCCATAACCCCTCTGATGAAGGAGGTTGTGGAATCAAACCCCAAATGTTAAAAAAGTTAGGATATGATAAAAAAGGTTATTGTTTTAAGATGTTTTCCATATGTTAGAAGTTAATTTGCTAGAAATCATTCCATTTCTAAAATATAATTCACTGTCCATAAGCCTTAGGATATTAAGGTAGCCTATATACTCAAATTCCTTATCAGAATCTTTAGGCTAAAAACACAATTCTTCTAGAAATGTCAAAATTCTTTACCGAACTTCTAAAATCATAACTAAGATAATTTTAGATAAAAAAACAATCTGATTGAGCCATGGCAGAGCTTCTTGCTTGATAAATCCAACCGTGAGCAGTTTCCTCAACGGCTCATTCCATTTCTAAAATATAATTCACTGTCCATAAGCCTTAGGATATTAAGGTAGCCTATATACTCAAATTCCTTATCAAAATCTTTAGGCTCAAAACACAATTCTTCTAGAAATGTCAATTCTTTACCGAACTTCTAAAATCATAACTAAGATAATTTTAGATAAAAAAACAATCTGATTGAGCCATGGCAGAGCTTCTTGCTTGATAAATCCAACCGTGAGCAGTTTCCTCAACGGCTGAGAAGGTTTTTTTTTTCCTTAGCGAAAATATCGTGATACCAATATCATTCATGTTCGAGACACTGTAAGACACTAAATATAGAGCACATTTCTCAATGGCCATTTGAGCCTTGGTTTGGCACATAATGAGATACTAATTTCTTTTACTAGATCCAATCCCGTTTGTAATGGCTGAGGCCTGTTTGGTGAATTACAGGCCTTTGTTTTGTGTTTTATTAGTTTCCAGATTCATGTTTATTGGATTTAGGGTTTGAGGAAGAAGGCCCAGTTTGCTCTTCTTTCTTCGGTTTCTCATGTGTTAGATTTTATGATTTCTTATTTCCAATGAATCGGGAAAAGGTGATATAAAAAGTGCCCTTACTCCTTAAAATTATGTTTTAAAATCAACTTTCCAGTCTCTCTCGTAAATAATTAAATGAGTAAGCTATAATGACATTTTTCCGTTTTGCTAAAGTACAAAGATTTTTTCTCTATTTGTAAAACATATACTTTAATCCAATTTAATTTAAATATTGTTAGGAATATTTTGTTAACGATTCTAAAATTATTAATTTATTATTTTCATTATGTTACGAAAATTAAAATTATTATTTTGTCTTCATAATATAATTGTACGTTTTCTCTCATCCAATGTAGATAAACTTAAATAACTAAATATGACATTATATAAATAAATAGTTTATAAAATATTGTGTCCAACATGAAGAAAACTTAAGTGAAGCTCCAAATATCAATTATATCAAACTTTTCAATCACACATAGTCATGTGCCCTATCTTTTTCATGTGATTTATAATTAAATAATAATTTTTTAAAATATGAAATGCAACTATTTGTGATTGGAGAACTTAATCTAATGGATACACAAAACTTGACATAATTATGTCCATAAAAATAATAAAATCTAAAAATAACAAAAAATTATATGAAATAATTTATCTCTTATCATATTACTTTCTTATTTCATTACAGTTTTGTTTGTATAAATGTGTTTGAAGTACTATCTTCTGTTCTTAATATAATATTTAAGTAATTAATTTGTGACTATTAATAAAATTAATTAAGTTTATAACAAGTGTGTGGTATATCTCTAAATTGACATTTTTAACCCTATGTATTGAAACTACCATTGACGGAAACCCTTTTAATACATACATTAATCATGTGCAAAAAAATTGTAAATTCAAAAGATCAAGTGAATTAAGATATCAAGAGTAAATCAAAACCCTTGTCTCATCATATATTTAGAAAAAGGAGAGAGTATCATTTTAGTTTTAAAAAATTGCTGAATAAATAATTAAGTTTACATAAATAAAAAATGTAAAATATGAATAAAGAAGTTAACAAATAAGAATAGTACATGCAAGAATATTCAAAACTAGAATATTAGAATCGTCTAAAGGGCCACATCCAATACCATCAAATTTTCGTGCTCCTCAACTTGCTTGGAAGGTGCAAGCTTTTGGAGTCAGTCAACGATGCGACCTCAAAAATGGAAAGCTACAGTCACGCGGTCGATAGAGCCATTTATATATATATATATATATATATATATAATATAGAAACACTCATTCTATATATAATATATTGTCCAGGGCCCACTCACTTTATATTTAAGAATAGTGTCCTTGTAATTATTAGAAGTATTATCCTTTTTTTTTAATGAGAGTAAAGAATTTTTTTTTAAGATCATATTACTTTGTGAGTTATTGACTAATCTCCTGCTAAGGAAATTATTGTGACTGCATGATTATGACTCGAACAACCAACCATTTATCAATTGATACAAAAGAGCTTGATGATGTTACAAGTATTGCTCTTTACCAAATGTCCTTGTAATTAGATCAATTTTTTTTAATCAAAATTAAACTGATTCGCATATGTAAGAATAAATTTGGATAAAAAATTCGATATATATATGTAAATAAAATTATGAGATATAGAGAGCTTTCTTTCAAGTCTTTGCAAAGAAGAAAATATTAAAATTTCTGAAGTGTGATTTTCAAAGTTGATTCTTAATTAACGCTTTAGTTTTTAATATATCACTAATTTGTGACAAGAAATAACTCGTGGAGGTTACAGAACAAAATATGTTCTTCGTTGACCGAAGAAAAAACACTTTTAGTCAAAGTCTCATCCCGAGAGAGAGAGAGATGGAAGTGGTGCAACACTGCACCAACCAGATTTTTTTTTTTTGATCAACTCACCAACCAGATTTATTTATATAATAAAGGGGAAATTACACTGCAGTCCTAAGAAAGAGAAAAAAACACAATCAAGCCCACAAAATCAACAAATTATAGTGGGCCCCATGGGACTTGAATGAGATTATTTGTAGAAGTGAAATTACCTTGTTGCCCTTATTTTAATTTGAATTGTAACTGGAGAGAGAAGGGGTTTTGTGCTTCAAACAACACCCATTGAGTTTGTCCACCGAGGTTCCCTCCTTCCGTGGTAAAGGCCAGAAGCTACTCCCATCGTGCACGGTTCTCTCCTTCCTGCCAATGGCCGCTCCACTCCAGCTGGTAGCAGTGTCTCCAAGATTTCCACACTTGGCTGGGCTCATCGTAGGACGCCGTCTACCGTGTTAGCCTGCACGGTTGTTTTCCATAGGACATCGTCTATAGTATTGAAGAAGGTTTGAACCGTAGGGCTTTGTCTTCTTACAAAACCGGTGAGATTGATTTGTTCAATCCTGCTTTGCATTTGTATTTGAATTCGTTCCCTGCGTGGTTGTGAACCCTCTGTCAGATTCCGCTGCATCTTTTCTTACTTTCTGGCTTTGTTTTAAATATTTCATTTCAATTCAATTCAGCTTTGAATCGGTCATGCAGTCGTTTAGTTTAAATTTTCTTAACTTTGATTACTAGTTTTTGCATGAACTGTGGTTGGGCGTAGTCTAATTCAGTTTCAGTATAGAATACAATTTCCCCTTGTTTTTTTCCCACTTATGATGCATTATTATTTCAGGAGAAACATATCTAGTTTACAAAACGTTTGTAGGGTTGTAATTATATGCCTTGTTTACAATATTAGAGTTGCTTAATGATCTCTTCGGTTTTTCTGAAACAAAACCATTGGCTAATGACATAAATAATGCTCACAAAATAGTCTTACTTGCTCGATAACTGTAAGTACATACTTGCAATAATAGATGGCAAAAAAAAAAAATACTATGCAGCTTTAAAGTAAAATAAGCAAAAGATACAACCCTAAGAATCAACAATATGATCTGTGTTATTAGTCCATTGCTTTCGGCAGCAGTGCTGCTAGTACAATTTTAGAAGTACTTTGCCTATCTGTGCTTTTACTATTTGCCCGTGCTCTTGCCTTGGGGAAATATTGGGCCTAATAAAATTGTTACTGGGGGGGGGGGGAAGTTGGTGTTGTTTAGTCATTCATGGCTAGCAACACTGTTTGAGCATTTCACATGTTCAGTTCCTTCTTTATATGGATCATGAATTTATTACTTCTTTTGACCTGTCTTGTTTGTTTTGTTTATTGGTGATTTCTTTATACTCTCATATGTCATTTCTTTTATTTTTCTGATTGCTACCAGTGAATATGCATTTTGATTATAAACCTGGGTTTATACTTTTCACACTGGAGAGCTCGCTGATGACAATAACTTTGAATTGTATTTTGATATTGAAATTGATTTCATTGAGCAATAAAGTTTTTCTCCTGAGACCCACTCATCTTAGAGGGACCTTCAAAAATTTTTGTTCTGGTATTCCTTTATATTTTATCTTTTAATTTGATGTTTAATTACTCATTCCCTGAATTTGGGATTCTAAAACACGTTGGGCAGGCTGGCATACATGAAGTCATGCTCATTGGTTTTGTGCTATCATCTGCTATTGTTCTTGTTAGTCTTCAGTGGCACACATGACTTGATTCTTATTGTTCTCATTCTTGTGCACTTTTAAGAAGTTGCCTTTTGTTGCGCTCATGAACTCCAGCTGTCACCTACATTTTTAAGTTCTGATTTTCCTCAACCTACTTCATGACAGGCTAATAAATGCTGTTTTTGGTTGAAAAATTGAAGTATTGTTGCTTTGGTACTACACAATATATAACTTAGAGGTGACTTAATTTGGACTTGTGTATTATATATATATTTAAATTGTTCTATGGAAGTCTTGTTTCCTCCTTGGGGATTAAAATAGAGGATGATGAAACAGTAGAGACACGGATGGTGTTTATGTATGTGTGTGTGGATGAGGAATAATGCTGACAAAATGCAATGCAAAGTTTATATTGGGCATTATATAAAACATGTTTTAGTATCCTAAAGAAAAGTACCTGTCATCATAAAGTAATCCAGTAGTGTGGTTACTTCAGTGACCTAAATGAACTCCACGTATAGTATCTTTATCTCCTTATACTTATTAGATATCCTCAAGCTTCATTATAATATATACTGATATGGATATAGAGTACTTTTGTTTCTTTCTTCCTTTCCTTTTTTTTAATTGCACTTAAAACTTTATGCGATGAATTCAAGTCTATCCATTTGGGATTATATAAACATAACGTGATCCAACAGTAATGGTGTGTAATGATGTCTACTTTTGTACTTTACTAGTGTATCGAGTTCCAATAGAGCACAAGGGTATGCAATATTCCTTCAATTAATTTCTTAACTTTACTTTCTTAACTATAAGAATTAATTAAATTTTTTGGTACAGTGAAGAAAATGAAAAAGAATTAATTACACAATCTGGTTCTCCCCTTTCATTTGAAAGATCTGAGGTTTCTAGCAAATTTGCTCATCGGGTTCATATTGGAATGTGTTTTTCTTCATTCAATTGGGTAAGTTGTTGTGGCTTGCATATTTTGCTATTTGCATGCATTTTTTCTCTTCAACAATTTTTCGATAGTTCTTAATCCTTACTTCTAGATGCATATTAATATATATATATATGAAATTTCTGTAACATCCTAAATTTTGGGTAAGGTATTGTGAAATGCAATTGAGGTTTTGGGAAGCCAATTACAAAATTTTTGGAGTATGATGAATAAATTTTTGAGCTAAAAGTATGTAAAGAATAAATAATTGCTCACAAATAGATATATGTATAGTGGTTATATTTAGTGAGAGTCAAATTTAGGTAAGAGAATATTTATTGGAATATTTTGTTGGAAGTAAAATATATAAATCAGTAGAAGAAAACGTGTGCCATACACGTGGCTGAGTGTTTTGGCTTCCTTCCCACGCCTACATATTTGCTCTCAGCTTTCTCTTTCATTATTCCTGGACTCATTCACTCCTCATCCAACTGTCGTGTCCAAGAGAGAGAGACCCGAGAGCGAGAGACAGCGAGAGAGTGGGAGACGTTGGAGTTCTTGTCAGAGGAGACGTCGGAGCTCGCGCACAGTCAAGAAGCTCGACCCAAGTGAGTTCTATTTCTCAATCTCCATCTTTGAGTATGCTATTTGGGTGGGTTTTGAGCTATGAACAGTAGCAAACCAGAGGATTAGTGAACGTATTTCAACGATTTGCTTAAGGAATGTTCAAGTCCTTGTTACCTCAAGCTAAATCAAGTGTTTCGTGTGATAAATTCGTTGGTTACGTGAGCTTGTGAAAATGGATTTTCTTTCACCGTGATGAGTTCCTCTGTTTTCTGTAGAACTGGCCTTTGAGTTGTGGTTTCATGCTTGAAAAATGATGATAGTTGAGTAATGAGTGTTTATAAGCTACTGGAATTCAAAATCAAATGATGCATGTAAGATATTTTGTTATCTCTAAAGCTGTGGGTCTCGGATTGTGGCTTGTGTGCATAGAGATCATTTATTTTTAGCTTGAGCTTTCGGTTTCTGAAGAAGAAGCTGAGTTTCTGAGTCTGTAATGGCAAGGTAGAATATGCATGTTGAAAATGCTACTTGGTTCTGTGAGAAACCGAAACAGGATCTTTGTTTCTGAAAAATCTGAGGCAAAAAGGAATTC
>QFDD01005913.1:0-12935 GCA_006871305.1 Vachellia collinsii | reverse complement strand
TACAGGTACTAATTGTAATAACATAATAAAATTAAAAGATTTTATTAAAAGAGTAACACATAGGTACCAAATTAAAATTTAAAGGATAGTATAAGTACTAGAAAAATGGTTCTACCTTTATTTTTCAATAATTTTTTTTAAAAAAATCTAAGAATCATTAATTTAACCTTCAAGGAAATCACTAAACTATCATTCTCCCTTCAAGTGATTGCTGTGGGCTCTTTAAATTAAGAATATAAATATAAATTTTAAGAAGGGACAGGATTTCAACTTTTGTTCCTTGTAGGCCTTTTTTGGACCAAAAGGCTATAAGTCAAGCCAGCCCAAGAAGGAACAGGAAATGGTCCAAGGATGTAAAAGTACCAAATTGTCCTGATCCGATGTCATCCTCCTCACTCCTCAGTGAAACAGACATCGCAGGCCCTCTCTTACCTTTTTGAGTTAGCGATTGAACTGAATGCATACATGCACACACACACACACATATATATATATTGCCCCAGTTCCTTGTGACTTCTCTAAATTCCAAAAGCTTAAGGACGCTCTCTCTCTCTCTCTCTCTATATATATATATATATATTGCCATTACAATCCACCCATCCACGTACGTCATTTCAACCAGCTGAGTTCAAACAACTCATGTCTGTCGTCGTCATTTCAAGAACTAGAATCCTCATCCTTAAGCTCTGTTTTTTGGTTTCACGTGCGTTGGAAGTATCGAAACCATGGTTTTCTGGTTAAAAACGTTTCATGGGGGAACACTTTCATTTTTATAACACAAATTTTGAACTAAGATTTGCAGTCTTGACAGAGACTCTTGCTTATGATAAGTGCATTCATATGACTCCAAAAAAAAAAAAAAATTCTCACCTATTTATTTTATAAACTGTAAAATTATGATAGACCAGTTAGACTGAGGTTTGAATTCATGGGTCCAAACAAGCACTATGTGGCTGGAGCTCTTTCCTTTCACGATTTCATCACTTAACGGGACCTCAGCTACTTGATGAAGGTGGTCAACAACACCTCTTGATTTCTCTCATCCCATGACCTTTTACTTTCACACTACATTTGAACTCTGATTTTCTTTTTTAGGACTGTGTGATCTATCATATCTGCACGTACACTTCAAGTTTAATATTGTTATATTTTTGTGATAAACATGTGTGCATGATCAATTCTTTCTATTATGTTATTGTGCTTCTTAATTGTTTAGATAAAATCTTCGACTGTTCAGATTTATTGATTTAATTTGATACGTACTTGAATAATATATATTTTTGTACGATATTGAATTTGTATTATTACAATTGAATTAGAGAGTTCAGATTTGCAAACAAAAAGCGAAGCGGAGTGAGAGTATTGTAACGAAGAGAAACCATACACAGCGCTCGCGCGAGCGCATTATAAACTAAAGGAAGGGTATGAATTATTAACTGAAGTCTGAAACATAAAACCATATATTATAAACTAATGAATAGATTGTCTAGGAACTAAGTTCATGATGAAACCATGATATGTTTGATGCTAACTAGCAAAAGAGCAAAAGAGAAACTCTAAATGAAGTTTAAGATAATTAAAGGTAAAATTTAGTTTAAAGAGGCCTAATTAATTATAAACGATATTTTCGACGATGATGGGTGAGAGGATAGGTAGAGCAAAGTTGTTCCCTGTGTTTTTGTGTGTGTATATATATATATATGGGCATCTGATGAACTGAACTATCAGCCAGTCAACCTTCTTCATCACGGAACACTTCTTCATCACATCCATCCCTACAAAAGTACAGAAGTTAGTATATGTCATTGTTACTGAAACACGGGCGCGCGCGCGCGGCTTTAATTTCTACATGTATGTATGTATAAAAAAGAGTTGGCCTTTTCTGTGTTGCTTAGAGCAAAACTAGATATAAATATCTAATACTCTCATATCCCTAATATAAACCTTATTTGACTTTTTTTTTTTTGAAATGTTAAGAAAGTTCAATAAATTAATATATTTATTATTTTTTAAATTAGTTTTTCGAATATATACTGGGACTTGTATTAAATATCAAAAACTGGATAATTTGTTTAACTTACAAAATTCAACTTGAAGAGTTTTTAACCTAACAACAATTCATGAACGTCAAAGACAATACTTACAATACTTATAAGTGGGGTAAAATTGAAAACCTTGGCAGTACTAGTATTGTAATTATATCATAATTAAAAGGATTTAAATTCTATATATCTAATGCTTCATTAATTCAGATGTAATGGAAATTAAAAGAAAGTGCAGGCAATTTTTTTTTTCTGGAAAACAAATAGGTGTCTGGTGATAGAAGAAAGAGGAATATATGAAATAATAGCAGTAGTAATATCCGTTAAAAAAAAAAAGTAGCAGTAGTAATAATAATAATAATAATAATAAAAGGTGGGGTGACAAGATGAGTAGAAGATTGGTTGGGTGTCTGGGGGCACTCGTGACTATGAGAAATCAAAATCAGAATGAAAATATAAACGAAAATGGAAGAAAGTTGAAAAAGGAGAAGACAATACTAGAAACAAAGTCCTCTGCTCATCACTATCCCTCCCATGCAAAGACAACTTTGTCAGAGCCCACCATTCCCTTATTTTTTATTATCATTAAATATCACATTATTATTCCACTTTTCTCATTGCTTCATTCAATTAATTTCAACCCCACGTTCAAAAATTAATTAATCAATTAATTAACTACGTAAAGCTGCCTTACTTTTGCACACACAATACCAATGATGAACTCTCACTTCACACCATCTTTCTGAGTTTCTAATCACCCTCCCTCACAGATAAGCCTCCCGATTTTCTTGGCAAATCATTATTTTATGTTGCTTAATCAATTACTTTCATCCTTTAATATTTTATGGTACTTATTCATTAAATTCCATTACTATAGTTAATTAATTTATACATATGATATTAAAAATAGAACTTTATGCCAATAAAAAGTTGGATTTTTCCCCAGGATAATTTTCTTTTTTTTGGGCCCTCCTAGAACATGTAAAGGAACCTACTTTTGGACACATTTACCGATGGAATCAAACTTTAACAATCATATATCGTAATCAATCACAGGCGGGGCAAGAAATTTTTACGTACCTTGGTACTTCGTTTTTTTTTTAATGCTTTCGCAGCTTCATCTTTAACTAATCACTGAAAATTCCCTCCACCTCCAAAAGATTGCCCTGACGGCGGCGCACCATGCTGATTATTATTACCACCATTTCTGCTGCGAGTCTCCATAGAGCTAGCCAAGTTCATGAACCCTCCTTGTTGATGATGATGATGATCTCTGGGTGAGATTCCTCCACTCATGCTTCTCACGATCTGCCCAACCCCAAGAAAATCTCTTGTGAGCCTGTCTGATCCTGCAGTAAGCTTCAGTTCTCTTGCGTTAGAGTTGTTCTGTTGATGATGATGATCGTATCCTTCATACCCACCAACTGTAGTGAATGTGTTCATCAAGTCTTGAAGATTACTGCTCTGATCGTCGTTAACGTTGTTGGTCGACGACGACCCTCCTTCGAAAATAGCACCATAGTTTGCTCCGACCAGCTGCCGTGGCGGCGGCCTGTTGTTGTTGTGCTGGTGATGATCGGACTTGGATCCGGTGGTGGTGGAGGAGGAGCTTCCGAAGCTTCTGAGAAGCGAGGCTGTGGTGCTGTTGTTGCTTGAACTTGCACCGATTTGAGCAGCCTTTTGAAGCAATGCTGTTGCAGACATGTGAGGCATACTACTGCTGCTGTTACTGCTGTTCTGATGAAGAGACGTGCTGAAAAGAGAAGGAGCACTGGAGCTTGTGATTTGGTCGGAGAAGAAGTTGCTGTGGCCATCCATTTGTCCTCCTCCGGCCGCGGCGCTTCCGTTGTTGCCCAGGTGTTCGGATAAAGAACTGTTATTGTTGGTGGTGCTGGATAGGAATGGAGGAAGGTTGAAGAGGGCGGTGCTGTTATTTGGTGCAGAAGTTGGAGAATTGTTACTATTGTTGTGATGATGGAGATCAGAGAATTGCATGAGTGCATGGAATTGATGATTGTTTTGCTGCTGATGATGATCAACATGGTGGTGATAGTTCTGGTGGGATTGTTCCGCCATGAAGAACGCCGGAGGAGGAGAAGCAACATTGGCCGCCATCTGCGGTGGTGGTGGTCTAATTAAGGATGGTGGAAGAAGGTGGTCGAAATGGCCAGCGGCCCGAGCAGCAGCGGCGGCTCGCAAAATGTCACTGCCGCCAGTTTGGTCGTTGGGGTGGTGGTGGTCATGGACGGCAGCGGAGAGGTGGGAGGCCACCTGAGATAAGCCTAAGGCCATACTGTCACTTCCATAGAGCTGGCTCCCATTAATCAAGTTGGAAGGTTGTCTCGCACTCTCTTGAGCCAATGCATCACAAAACGCCCTGTGGGTGATAAAACTGTCTCGCCTGCAAAACATCAATTCATATAATTAGTTAATTAAATACGTGTTTTCATAAGAGTCTTGTTAAAACATATTGATCGATTCTCGGAGATAATTATGCCATGGAAATAAATTGAATTATCTCGATAAGAAGGCTTGTCATTTTTAAGAACTATGAGGAGTTGGGACTTGCCTTGTACAAATTTAGTACCAAAAAAATCTTAATATGCCCCGGTGGTGCAAAATCTACGTGCATTGATGGAGCAAGTAGGTGTAAGAGAAACTATAAACTATGAGAAAATGTATTGATAAGAGGTTAGTGAAGTATCTAATTCTCTTCCCAAGACCGCTAGCCTCGCTGCATTTTCTTGGACAGGAAATCAGAGTTTATTCAAGAAAACTTGCAACTTAGTGGCATGGAAGCTCTTCATTAAGCGAGAGGTTACAAGTTTAATCCTGCTTAATCCAACTTATAAACTCGTACTATTAATGGATTTACCCATTAATTCAAAAAAAATGGAAGAGAGAGGAAATGGGAAGGGGAGAGAAATTGAATTATTGATAGTATATTTGTAGGGAAGGCTTTATCATGAAAAGGAGAACCTGGATACCTGCAAAGAGCACAGTACTGAGCACATCTAGCCAACCCATAAGAGAACAAACACGGTAACACACCACAGCACTACACTCCTTCTCTATCATATCTCCCTCCACATTGCATACAGCAACACGTGAATCCGAAGAATATAGGAAAAAACAGAATAAAAAAGTAATGGGCTACAACAGCACTGTTCCCAAGGAAAAATCCACAGAGAGAGAGAGAGAGAGAGAGAGAGAGAGAGAGAGAGAGATGAAAGGAGAAGAAGAAGATGACGAGGATATATGCTGTTGCTATGTTCGTGTGTTTTTCTGATACCCTACGACCGAGGCAGTTTCCAAACATAATTTCACGTGGGGGACGAAGCAAGGATGTTTCCTTCCATTTCCTCTATGCCAACGTAACCCACAAATATTGAAACATGACAAACAAAAACCTTACCACAGAAACAAACGACTCAGAATCTTTATCAACGCAACAACGAACCATATACCTAGCTAGCCCCCTCTTTCTTCCCTATACTCTCTCTCTTTCACACCCCTACACCAAGTCAAACTAATCCAATATATATCCAAACTCTCTATCTGTAACTCCAAGGTAATTATTATTATTAACTACAACACACAATGAATAATACTCTATAAGTTACCTGGAGAAGAGAGTTCCACAGTCGCACCTGTATTCTCTGGTACCACAAGTTTTGGAATGTGCTTTCCAGTCTGACTGAACGGCGTATTTCTTAGAGCACTTCTCGCACTTCCACTTCTTCTCGCCGTGCTTCCGGGAGTAGTGTTTCTTAATGCCGGTGAGGTCACCGAGGGCTCTTGAAGGGTCATGGTGGACACATGTGGGCTCCGGGCACAGATAGACCTTTCTCTTTGGCTCTTTGTTTGTCTTCTGCTTTAGCTTCCAAGGCAGGTTGTGTCCTCTTCTGTGAAGCTGTAGGTTCTGCTCTCTTTGAAAGCCTTTGTTGCATACCTCACATATGAACCTGTTTGTCGCCATTAATGTCTTTGGTGATAGAGCTATCACTTCTGCATCTGGATCTGTACACAGGAAAAGAGCCAAACCACAAATTAATAATTATGCTAATTAATTAATTAATAAAGCTCAGAATTCATTCAGAGACTTGCTGGGCTTTCATTATTTCTGAGTTTCCGTTACAGACTTAGGGTTTTCTGGGGATTTTTTCTTTTTTATGGTTAGAAGAGGTTCGGAAAAAGAGGACAAGTTAATGAATATATCTGAAATAGGGGGAGAAATTAAACAAAATCAGTTCATGGATGAGTATGGCTGATTTAACTTGGAAATTATTTAATGGTTAAATTAACTTGGTCAGTATTAATCATTGGGATACTTGCTTGGTGTTCCTGGCTGGTTTCTCTTCTTCTTCTGGGGTGGTGCTGCAGCTGCGATTGTTGATGAAGTCGGAGTTGATGAATGCTGCTGCTGATTCATCGGATCCTGATCTCCTCTAATTCCGAACAGCGACGCCGATGATGAGGATGCCGCCATATCAGATAGCATATATATATATTCCTTCTTCTCCTTCTTCTTCTTTATTCTCCAGGAGTAGAAGTGGACTACTGGTTCAGCTGGTGGGGATATTCTGTTTCTGCCTGGGCCTTATAAAGAGCTGTCTAAATTCTGGAAAGAGACACATGCAATTTCTGTAGCAGAATCCCAAAAGCAGGTAATTCAAATCCCTGGGGGCTCTAGTTAATGATGAAAAGAAGAAATAACATAAATGGGAAGGGAAACCGAAGAGAAAGCTAAAAGCTGAGAGGTATAAGGGAAGTTGAAGAAGGAGATGAAGGAAAAGGAAATCAAACCCTCCATGGCACACTCTACTTGATATATATGATTTTTTCCTCCTTCTTCTGCTTTTGCTTATCTTCTTCTTCTTTCTCTCTTCTCAGCTGGTTTGGTTTGGCTTATTTTATACGCCAATTTGAAACAAAGTGATATATTACTGAAATTATATCACTGATTTGGTGTCATGCAGATACACCAACACATAAGCACCGAGGAGCTTTTTTTTTTCTGGCTTCCTTATTTGCCCCTCTCTCTCTCTCTCTCTCTCACAGTAATTCTCTGCCCTCCTTTTCCCTTTTCAATTTCTTTTCCTCCAGATTTTGCTCATTTGTTCCCTGCCATAAATGATATTCACAATATGAAAAATTAATTGGAGAGAGAGGGGGGGAAGTGAGGAACACAGAAATAATAAAAAATGGTGAGAAGAGAGAGAGAAAGCCTGCGAGTCGGTGGACCCAATAGCGGCCATAAAACGACACAGTATGTGTGAAAGCAGCATGAAACAGCTACTACACCACTCTCTCTCTCTTGTATGGCATCTTCTTACTCACTCACAGACAAACTTTCTCTCATCACGGGGCCCCACACTGGTCCTCACACCAAGATTCAAAAATCAAATGAAAACTGAAGGAGGGTGAGACTAACACTGTAAATCCCAACACAAACACAAAAATAAAAAATAGCATGGAACCAAAGAGGAGAAGAACTAGATGATATATTATATATTTGGCTTTGAGAAAGAAAAGAAGCAAAACACCTGAAGTATGATTGGTGAAGTCTGAAGAAAATTGGTCTGAATTTGTTTCTGTGGCAGAGTTTATCTGTACTATTACCGTTTCTACTCACTGACATGGAAACACCAACAAAGTGCTCTCATCATGCTCAATTTCTTGCCTTTGACATGTATTTCAATATTTTGTGACCTTCTTCTTAATTCTATAAGCTTTAATACACAAAAAAAGAGGACCTCCTCCTTCCCTTTATTTAATTTTTTTAAATTTGACCATATGAATTTTAGGGGATGGATATGGATTCTTTTCACCTGCATGCAAATTGGGTTAGTTAGATTTAAATGGTTCAAATCTCATTTTATGTCTGACGGTGGTCAACCTCGAAATGAGCGCCCGATCTGAAAATTTGACTGGCTGTTTATCTGAATTGGGATGCTTCAATTGATTGATTTGGATTTTCATTAAATGCACAATGCATAATTAAAAAATATACTACTTCTAGCCTTAATATTAGAGTCATTCGTCTTTTGTTGAGAAGATTAAGGAATATAATATACACTACTTAAAAGTATTTATCTATGAATATAATTAGATTATATATGGATTAATAAGTCAGATAAATTAGTTTAGAGAAAAATAATAAATATAAATACTTTTAACTAATGCGTTTATTTTTTTAATCTCCCTGGTAAAAATTAATTATCTCTTATATTAATGACTAGAGTTAGTATTAATTAAAGCGCATGGCAACATACAACATTTAATGCTAAATATTTCAGTCTTTACCACTAGGTGTTGATCCTAGTAAAAAAAGGTTGTATTGCTTAACCAAGATGTCTCAATTTCGAATATGTGTGAATATAGAAAATTATCATATCAATACTCTCCAACTATTATGAGAGTCTTACTCTTAAAGGAGGTTATTAAGTTATGGATTTGGACGTCTCCAATTAGTGAGATGGATTTTCAATAAATACACAATGCATATCAAAATTATATTTATATATGTGTGTGTAATGAATGACCTTATAATCTAGTGACATGAAAGCTTCTTTGTAAGCAGGCGATCGCAGGTTCAATCCCACTTATAACCTTAAACCGTCAATACACGCCCCTCTAATTAAAAATATATAAAAGCATGTTTAATTAGATGATATTTAACGTCTAAAATTCAGTTATCTTACCAACAAAAATTAGTCATAGAAGAAGGAGGTGGTATGACTATTTACTCATAATATTTTAATTTTGAGTATGTATGAAAGTAGAATACGCTTCTAAATAGAAGTGCTTCCTTTATTTCAGGATTTGATCTGACTACCAATTAGTTGAAAAATGAAACGAGGCTTTCAAATATCGGATGGTTTACTAAAACACAAATTTGTCTATCTTTTATTGATTATATTGCACCATATTTAATAATATTATAAAGAAATTTTTTTGTTCATTCACCTTTGGAATATATGAGATATGACATGATATAAACATTACAATATAGTAAACTAAATAATTAGATAAGAGCTCTGAAACATTACATTACAAAGTCCCATAACTAGAAATATATTATTTATTACTTAATTATAAACGTTATAATTAACTTGTCATAACTTCTATAGGTGTACAATAAGTGTGTGTGTGTTTGTGTTTTAATGTATTCAAAATATAATCATGTTGTATTTTTTTTTATCTAGATGTTAAATAATAATGTTTGATGCATGCAATTGCAATATGGAATGGCTGGCTCGGAGGCTGGTCCATTCATTTCTTTTATGTAAACACCAATGTGCAATGTCCGAAGGTCACATCAAAGTGGGGCAGAAGGAGGGGTATTTTGGCCGTTGTAGATTTAATAAAGTGGGAAATCGCAATCAGAAGACCCAAGAGGAGACCTAATCCAACCACTATGGATAAACAAATCGTACAGAATTTTAAGAATCCAGGTGCAGTTGATAAGGTTTGGAACGTGTACATGTGTATAATTTAAATCGTTCATTAGATATAAATTAATCAGGTAAATTTTGCTAAAATATTTTTTCAAAAATGAACCATCTAAGCCTTAATTATTTAGATAACCCCGAGTACACAAATTCTCAAGGTTCCCGCAAGCTCGAGGGTCACATTCTTTGAAGAGACAAGTTAATCTTGACCGTGGATTAGGTTGAAGAAAAAATAATGTCAACAAGATTCCTTGGGAATTGATATATATAAGGGAACAATAGAATAAAGTGGAATGTGTGCTTTTCGGGATTTATGAGGTCTTTGATAGAGATAGTTAATAGTATTATTATCAACTTCTTTATTATTTTTAGGAAGACAATTCTAATATACTTTTTATTCCATTTCAGATTCAGCAGGGGTAGCTGTCATTCTTTCAAAATAATTTGTATGACAGGTTAACCATCAAATTATCTCTCTCTATATATATATACACATATCAATATCAATATTATATATATTGAAGAGATAAAGGTCTGATTTTGAGTGGACGGCTTAGAGTCAAGTTAAGTACTGGTTTTTAACCATTATCCCCTAATTAACAACAATTTAATTTACATATTGTGGCTTAATTTGTATTACTACGTAATTAAGAATGCCAATTCACGGAGGAGGAGTGTTACTCAAGTAACTTTTGAATTACTCAGTTGCTAATCACAATTCAAATGTGTATATTACTGCGTTACGTAGGTGAAAATCCTATATATACACTATAGTACCATAAGAGAACAATGCAATTTTTTTTATATTTTATATCAATATTAATGATTGATTAAAAGATACACAAATTCTGATGATGATGTGTATTACAATATATAGGAGTACCGTGTGTTGTCCACGAAATAGAAAAAAAAAAGTATAATCACTTGTTTCAAGATTAAATAGAATTGATCTCATTGTATTATTAATTAATGAGACAAAATAAGATTGTTGTCCTATGACATGGTATTAACATGGACCTTTTATGCCTTTCTTTGGGAGTGAGTATTTTAGTCAACTCTGAACTATTTTCTTTCTTTTCTTCTAGATAATGATGAGTTGATGATGATCACAATATATCAAACTTTAACACACACACAATAGTCATAATTTTTTTGGTAAGTTAACAATGGTGTCTCCAAGTAACTTTGAACTTGAAACTGATCCTTTTGAAGACTTATAAAATGTAAAAATATTTGCCTCTCCCAACAAATACGCTTTCTACAGGATTTGAACTTGTATTTTCCTCCTTAGAAATGAAACCACTTATTACCTTAACTAATAACTTGTTGATTAAAGTAATTGTATTTTACATTAACTAATCATGTACCTATTTTTTATTTCAATCATTTGAAATGAGTTTATCATAGAAAAAGTTAGTGTGTATTTAAGAGAAAATGATAAAAAATTATTTAAGGTGTTTGGACATGTACAAAAAGATCGTTAGAGGCACTGATAAAAAATGTAAATCAAACATTACAAAGTCTAGTAAAAATGTAGAGGAAAAGTGAAAATAATGTTAATTTAGTGAAAATATTAAATAGGATTTTACTTTTGGAAATAAAATATGTAAATATGAAAGATAAAGTGAATTAATGTTTTACTTTCGTGATCAAAATAAATATTTTAACTAGTTTTTATATTTAAGATATGAGGTCATCTGCTATTAAGATGAAATTTTTGACAGTGGTAAAGTTGCAGTGTGTTAGAGTAACATTGACAATGAGATATGTCAAATTCCTAAATGACAATGAATTTATGATATTTATAGAAAGCATTCTAAAATTGAGTTGGATACATTTGGCCCAATTTGATCTCTTATGATTAGGTGGCATACACATATATAACAACAGAATCAATTGACTTGTCGTGTTGAAGTTGTTCTAATTTAGAATAATTCCATCGGACAATTCTCACAAAAAAATAACTTGAATAATTATTTTTCATGTCAATTATTTGAATGAGAGGACTGCTAACTGATTATGAAAATCTTCACAATTTTGAGCCCTCAAAAATCAACCTCAACGAAGTTTGGGTTTTATTCGCTAATTAATTAGTTGGCTTCTTTTTTTTTTTGATCAACTATTAGTTGGCTTCTTTATAACACACCAAATATTGGTTTTTCAAACTTATTCCAATTAATAATAGATTTAGCCACATTGTTAGGGAAATTAAGTTTAACAAATTTTGGTTCAAATTTTTTTTCCTCCAGATGAATCATCCCCTAGGTCTACACACTACTTAAGTCATATGAAGCTATTTTTTCTTCCTTTTTTTTAGTTACCAAGAGTGTTTATAAATCACTTTAAACTTAAGATTAATCTCTTTTAAAACTTAAAACGTAAAGATTTTTGTCAATATTAATAATTGCACTTTTTAGAACTCAAACTTGTATTTTTCGTTTTACTTTATACAATAATACACATGTTTACACAAACATAGGGTCCTTAATATAAGATATATGAAGAAATTGAATTGCAAAATGGATATTATATTAAGGATTTGGGAGTATTAATTTTGGCAATGAATTGATCTACTTCGCCATACTATTGCTAGGAAAAAAACTCAAGTTTGGATTCAAAAGTTGTGGAATAGGAATACTTGGTATGAATATATATCCCTATCAAGAACCAATTTTTAGCCTAGGATGTGTTCTTTATCTCAGTGCTTATTTGTCAAAATGTTGAAAAAGTATATTTACATAAATCGAAATAAAATTCTGTTTACATACTTATCTTGTAGATCATAAATCAAGTTAGAAAAATAGTTTTAAATGGTAATAATCCGCCTTAAACACTTGCTTCAAATTTTGGAATATAAACTTTATAACAAAAATTATATTCTCTTAATTAGACTAAGTCATCGTTTGGCCAAAAAAACAGAAACAAAAAACACAAAAAGATCATATGTTGATGTGAATGGTACATTCTTAAGAGATTACACCTGACTGAGGATAAGTAGCCATATTAAAAGTTAAACTCTTTTTGAAAAGTATGAAATTCTTTTTACTTGGTTTACTGAAAAGTTAAAACTTTTTTAAGATAACTTTTTGGAAAAAGATAACTAAAACTCATGCCTTCTATCTTTCAACATTTACAGTTAAGTACTACTTTAATTAATTACATTTCAAAGTAGATTTTATCTTTAGAACCGAGGTTGGTAATGTATTTGGTTGGGGCAAAACATAGTAAATTAGTTTGTGATGAAAACTTAAGTAACTTTCTTTTTAACTAAGAAATAACCCTTATTATTTATCATGTTCTCTTGATCTAAGATTCACTTTAATGAATAAAATGAGCTACAAAGTAGATATTGTATTAAGCACCAATGACTATTATTATTATTTGACTGTACATAGTGGTTGTATTTGTTATATAATAATATGATATATATATATATATA
>QFDD01005912.1:0-12305 GCA_006871305.1 Vachellia collinsii | reverse complement strand
AAATATAATAGACATATCTCCAAATCATTTCTCGAGGTAAATTGTTTGTTAAAAGGAAATTTGAGTGGTTTAATGAAACTCTCCTCGCACATTGTTTTACTTAAGCATATAGTTTTAACAATCCATTGTTTTCTCAACATATAGCCCAATTTCTCATCTATAAAATGCAATTAGCTTGTGTGTATTTAGACATAGACTTGTGTAAATGTAACTTCATCATATTTTGTTTGTCCTAGCTATCATGAAGAAATCACCCATAAAAGTTGTTGTCTATGAAGAAGGAGATGGAGATGCCAGTAAGACAAGGCTTTGCCATTAAAAGGAAATCAAATCAACGAAATACCAAAAAAGGTATTAAATCCTAATTTTTTTTGTTATCAATTGTTTGATATGATTTATATTCCCTTCAATTCAAATAATTTGGGCAATGAGTTCTAGGTTTTTTAATGTGTGGTTTTCAATGGTGGTGGGTGATGGTTTGGGTAATGATGTTTCAGATATTGATCTTTCTGCTGGAGAGGTATTTTTTTTTTTTTTTGTTTTACATGGTAATACCTAACAAATTTTAAAGGATTGGCTTTTCTCATCTCTTTATCCCATCCACTTCGCCTTCACTACCAATTTATCTAACTGTTAAATTGAAATTTGAGCGATCTAAATTTAATGTTTTTATGAAACTAGTCTTTTAAATATTCTTTTATTATGGTTTTAAATTCTCATGAAAGTTTGAATTTTTATTTATTTTAATAATTAAGTAATTTTATAAAATATTAAATCATGACCACTCCAATTTCAATCTAAGGGCTGAGATGTGTAATTGAGATGAAGTGGATGGAAAGGAGGGATAAAAGAAGTCAAATCTTTTCATAACACCAAACATGTCCTTAAAAGATTTCAGTAGTACTATAAAGATTATTAAGTGAAAGCAATTTGCTAACTACTAAGCAAACTCATGGAAAAAGTTGCTTTTCTATCCATATTAGTAACATTGTTAAATTATACATTTAAATATTTAAATTTATATCAAATTTCAGTTTAGTCCCTTAAGTTTTAAAATTGTATTTTTTGTCTTGATTGTTAACACCGTTAATTTTACTTTAACATAAAATGCTAATTTAATCACCGTTCTGCAATTAAATAATATCAAAATAAACTTAAATATCGCTTATTTAATATAAATTTTTTATATTTTAAAGTTTAACAATATTTTATCAATATTTAATTGCATAATCACCATTTAAATTTGTGGAATCATCATTTTCCATTAAGTAAAACTAACAACGTTAATAATAAATGATTAAAAGTGCATTTTTAAACTTAAATGTAAATTGAAATATGACATGAACTTAAAGGATTAAGAATATACTTTATTAATATAAAATCAATTTAATTGATGTCTAAAGAAGTTTTTTTTTTTTAAAAAAAAAACTCTCAATACCATTTTCCTTATTTTTTTATTCAGGTTTCAATTAAGTCCCTTTAATGGCATGTTTGTGTGCCAACCTCTGACCATTCTCATCTACGAACATCAACCAAACAAAGCAATATACATCTTTGTTAATCTTGCTGAAGACTCTGAAGAAGAAGAAGAAGGTACAAATTCAAAGTCAGAGATCACTGAGGTGGCATAGGATAAGGTAATGCATATATATATATATATATATTGCATGTATTGAACACGATATATATTTAATTGATTTATGACAATTAATGACAAATTGATAATAAAATAAAGCTTTACGGTGATTCATAGGTTCTGTTTATAAGTCACATCATGAAATTTTTTATAAAAATGTACAATTTTACTTTTAATGTAATATCTATTGGGTTGACTATGTTCTCCAATAATATTTATAATGTATATTAAATAGGAATAAAATAGAAAAATTGTTTAATATTAAGGTATAGTGAATGAACTTTAGGTTTTTTTTGTCTGTGTAAATAAGTTGAAAGTGACTTATCAATAGGAATATATGAGTAACTAACTAACAATGACATTTCAACAGGGAAGAAGAGATTGAAGAGGTATCACTAGCATAGTCGTTCATGGCGGTTATGGGTGTCTCAGTGTAGAGAGGAACAAAAGAGAGCATATAGAGCTGAGACATGGATGGGAATTTGGGTTTCAATGAAGAAGGAAAGACCAGAACTTCCAATGTAAGAAAATAGTTTCATTCTTATCAGAAAGTGAAGATGATGAGAAGAAAGAAAAAGAAAATAGTTTTGGTGGATCAAAACTTCCAATGTAAGAAAATACTTTCATTCTTATCAAAAAGAAAAGAAAAGAAAATACTTCCATTTCAGTTCACATGTGGCTAATGCTTTACTTCAATGCTCTGTTTCTCTTTAATAAGACATGTAAGAGAAAATTTATAGCAAAATTGGAGAAAAGTCCTTTCTTTTGCACATTTTATTGGTGAGGAGGACTTGATGCATTTTTATACATAGTAAGTATGAATACTCTAATTTAGATTTTTCTTATTAAGAAAATTTTTCATAACGAATTTCCCCAATTTCCCCAAAGTTTATTCATGAAAATTTTCTTAAGTGAATTATCTAGTCAAGACTCGGCGCCATGATGTTTAAGGGTATAAAATTTATTACCTTCAATGACACACATTTTCTGCTTCATGAAATATCCAAGAAATGTATAGCAAATTTCATATATTTATGGTGTATTCAAAATTGTAATAAAAAACATATGAATTACCATAAACAATAAGGCAATTCTCCATAATTGAATATCAATTAATCAAATAATAAATGTTGGATCGACGATACAAGTTAATTTTTTTCAACCCATATAATTTCACTCCATTTTTAATCAGGTCCTAAAATTTCTTCTATTTTTTTTTTGAATGGATCATTTCTTCTATTTTTATTGATCCTTAAAGTTACCTCCGAATGTTGGTCCTTCTAAATCAAAAATTCCACTGCAAAAGACTTGATTATTAATTACTACATTCGATCCTTAATATATAAAAGCTAGTTAATTTTTATTAGAAGAATTAATGAAACTAAATATACTATTTAAAAATATTTATATTTACAATTTTTCTTCAAACTAATTGCTTGACTCATAAACTAATATATAATATAATTATATGTATAAATAAATAATTTTATGTATGATATTTAGCTTCTTTAATCTTTTCAACAAAAACCCACTAACTTTTATATTAAGTGATAGGAATCCAAAGAGCAATTATATCAATTCAAGTATATATATTGCTTGGCATTCAACTATTCAGAGAAGCACATGGAAGAAGTTAATTAAATATTTTTATTTTTATTTTCTATGTAATTTTATTATTTAAAAAAAAGGTTTATTTTTATATTTAGGAATATTTGATTTACCGTTTAGATATTTTGAATCATCTTACTGATTTTTAGGATATATTAGTAATTTATCTTTTAGGATAGTATTTTAGTTATATGAGTGCCAAATTAGGGATCTCAAGGATATTATCAATATCTTTGATTTAATTTAAGTAGATGTCATTATATCTTTTTAATATTTTGAGTTATCTTAGAGCTAGTAAATTTTCTATTTAAGGAGCAAGTTGTATTCAGTTATTTTAGGTTGAATGATCCAACCGTATTTTATCCCGAATACAAACCACAAGTTAAAACTTGCTGAGGATCACTCTCTCATGACCCAACCGTATTCTATCCCGAATACAAACTACAAGTTAAAACTTGCTGAGGGAAAACTTATCATTCAACCTGAAATAACTGAATACAACTTGCTCCTTAAATAGAAAATTTACTAACTCTAAGATAACTCAAAATATTAAAAAGATATAATGTCATCTACTTAAATTAAATCAAAGATATTGATAATATCCTTGAGATCCCTAATTTGGCACTCATATAACTAAAATACTATCCTAAAAGATAAACTACTAATATATCCTAAAAATCAGTAAGATGATTCAAAATATCTAAAAGATAAATTAAATCTTCCTAAATATAAAAATAAGCCTTTTTTAAATAATAAAATTACATAGAAAATAAAAATAAAAAGATTTAATTAACTTCTTCCATGTGCTTCTCTGGATAGTTGAATGCTAAGCAATATATCTACTTGAATTGATATAATTGCTCTTTGGATTTCTATCATTAAGGATCGTAGGTAGTAACAATGAATATTAAACACCGTTAGGACCACCTCAGAAATTCCAAAACCCCATTGTGTCCCATGGTTTTTACTGTGCATTGTGCTAGAAATGATCAAAAGTGAATATTTTATAAAATATTGAACACTAAGCTCTGGACGAAGCTTTAAATCTTGCAAAAGATTAAATTCTTGCCACCCACAATTATTTTATTATACACGCAATTTATTTGGGCTGTTGTTTGATAAGCTATGAACCAGTGGCAGAAGGTAGAAGTGGAAGTAGAGAACAGAGGAAGAAGACGATGAAGAGAACATGCAGAAGAGACGATATGAGAGAAAGAGATAATAAGACGAAGAGAAAGATTCAAGAGGCAACATTTTTTAAAAGTATGTATTTTCCTATTAAACATTTTGTTTAGTAGTCAGAATTACTACAATCCGAACTATTTACATCAATTTAAACAGTTTAGATCTAATTTTTTTTAAAAGTCTGTATTTTTCTTAAAAATATTTTAATAAATGTTGAATGTAAAATAAATTAAAAATAATCTATTAACTATTGTTTTTTAAGAAAAATGGTTTTTTCTTTAAAAATCGTCAGTCATTTTTAAAAGAGTTAAATCTTGAAGGTTGAAATGAGATCTAAAAGGTTCAAATGTGGTTGGCTCTCTTGTTTCTCTTGCTGTCAAAGACCATCATGTTCGTTTCCATTAAACTTAATTAATTAACCATCATTAACATTAGGACATTCATTGGGAAAATTACACATTCATAATTATATTGATCATTGGCTAAAATTGAATAATTATTAGAAGGATTCAAGAGATTTGGGGGTAATTTGAAAAGGATGTAAGAGAAATTATAAAATCCCCTAGCTACTCACATTAAAACAGACTGGATTGTTGATCACTCTTAACTTTTCTTAAGCTGTTAGCTTGCCATCACACACACACACACACACAACTTTGCAAGTAATATATTAAAAAAAGGTAATATAAGTTGTAAATATTTATTACAATAACAGATATGGGGGCATGAGTAGCGAATAATTGGACATAACCTATAAACTTTGAATGTCTAATTTGCTTGCAACTTTTTTTTAAAAAAAAACCATTAGTATCAAATTATATATTAAATTGATCTTTTGTGACCGAATTTTTTTTCTTAATTTGTAAAGATCAGAATTATCTTCCAGAAATGAAAAATTAAAATCTTTTCACATAGAAGGAAAGAATAATTAATTAAATTGAAATAAATTGATTAGATTTGTGTTTGATTTTCCATGATTATAAAGCCGGTGTTACTTTTAAAAATTGTTATTTCAGTTATTCAATCCTAAAATTCACAGAATGTAACAGAAATTTGTATATCATATCTTGAGGCCAGTCTTCCATTGGAAGGAAGTTTGAGCGGTTTAATAAAACTCCAGCGCACATTGTTTTATTATAACACAGTTTTGATAACCCATTGTTTTGACGGTATATCGTTCTCTCTACCTAAAACCTAATTTTCATTTATAAAATGCCATGAACATTTTTGTGTTAAGGCATAGACTTCTGTAAATGTATTGTTATCATATTTTATTTCTCTTAGTTTTCGTGAATCGCCCATGAAATTGATGGGGAAGAAGATGACGATGTCACTAACAGAGGGTTTTGTTGTTAAAAAGAAATCAAATCCACGAAGTACCAAAAAGGTATTAAATCCTTAATTCTTTTTTTATCAATTGTTTGATATGATTTATATTCATTTCGATTCAAATAATGTGGATCGTGATTTCTAAGTCTTTGAATTAGAAGTTCATGCGATTTCTAGTTTTTCTTTATTTTTCTTTTTGGGTGAATATATGTTTTAATCATTTAAATTTAAATTTACATGAATTTTGATTTTAGTCTACCAAGTTTCAAATCTATGATTTTGGTCTCTATAGTTTCATAATGACTTGAATATTTAATGGCATTAATTATTATCATTAAGTGTAGATATCAAAACTACAAATTGTTAAAAGAATTGAAACCAAAACCAAAATCTTTTAGTCTTTGTACTTTTGATCGATTCTAATTTTAGTCGTGATACTTTTAATAGATTTTTTCATCTCCAAACTAATCAATATTTATTAACGTCGTTAAATATCTAACTACTTATAAAATTATAACGACCAAAATCATAGATTTGAAATTTGATGCGCCAAAATCAAAATTTATACAAATTTAGGAAAAAAATGATATTAAAGCTTTCTTTTTTCATAAAAGTTGCTTCTGTTCGTTGGTGTTCTAAGTGGTTTTTATGGTGGCTTGGGCAAGAATATGTGAAAGATGGATCTTTGGGTTTATGGAGAGATATTCTTTTTTTTTTAATTGATAAGAGCATCTGACTCTTTTTCACACTATCACTACAAAAAAATTGACTTTTAGTGGCGACAAAAGTCGCCGCTGAAAGTATAAAAGTCGCCGCTGAAAGTCTTTCAGCAGCGACAAAAGAGTCGCCGTTGAAAGTATTGTCGCTGAAAGTTTCAGCGGCGACAAAAAAAAGTTGCCGCTGAAGATACCCTTCAGCGGCGACAAAAGTGTCGCCGCTAAAGACTATCTTCAACGGTCTAAAAGGTTTTAGACCGCATGTATTGCATGGGGTCTAAAAGGTTCCTTTTTTAAAATAAAAAAAAATCATTTTGCTGCCTAGATCCGTCGCTCTCCGTCATTGCTCTCCATCATCATCGGTGATGAGGAGCTTTCCACCTTCACATCGGCTTCCCTGGCCACTAGCAAAGCATCCTTCAAACCTCGACTTCCCCTATTTCTGCAGATCATCCAAGGGCAATGGTTTGTCGATGTCGTCGAGGGTGGCAAAGGACAAACCGCCGATCTTCATAGCCATGGTTGCACTCTCCAAGATCTACCTATTAATCCTCAAGATCTTCAAGATCAGCTTGCATTTAGTTAGAAGAAGCCATGGCAGTTGCTCCAAACGAAGCTCAGCATCCTTCTTCCTCGCTTGCTCACATTTCAGTTATTCTTCTCTTTCTGCTTCCTCTTCATTGCGGTGGATGAACGTTATTATGTATAAAAAGGAATAAAAAAATCAGAAGTTAAAGCACCTCCTGTGATACAAATCAAACAATCATCCCCAACAAAAAGAAAACAGAAATTTTGTCGGAATATTAGAGCTGATTACACAGAGACAAAAGAGGTAGACTGCGTCAGGTGGTTTTGCGTCGATACTTTGAACTAATTTATCTGTGGAATTGAGTTTTCATGAGGATTTGGATTGCTTTGCTCTAAGCTTTAAAAATGTTAATCGAGGTCTTTGGGAGAAAAAGTCGGAAATGCATTTAGATTTAGACAACACCTGAGCGCGCTATTTAAATTTTGAATTTTGAAAGCTCTTTTTAAACCGCACCTAAGAGGTGCGGTTTAAAAAATGCATCTTTTAGACCGCACCTGTTAGATGCAGTCTAAAAGATATTCTTTTTAGACCGCACCTGTGAGGTGCGGTCTAAAAGAGGCACTTTTTAAACCGCACCTTAGAGGTGCGGTCTAAATGACTTAACATTTGTATTCTTATTTACATAAATGCCACCGGTCATATTTTTAGACCTTATCATCTAAATGCGGTCTAAAAAAGACGGTCTAAATAAGCATTTTTCTACTAGTGAATAATATATTATTTTAATGAACTTATATTTTTATAAGTTATATAAATATTAATTTAATAATTTTTATTTCTTAAAAATATTATTTTTAGATTAAAAATTTATTTTCAATAAAAATTAAATAATTAATTTTAAAATTTAAAAAAAATTGACATTTAGCAGCGACATTTTAATTTTTTTTTAAAAATTAAATAATTAAATTTAAAATAATTTAAAATTAAAAAAAATTCTAATCTTCAGCGGCGACAAGAAAAGTCGCCGCTGAAAGTCTGGGCTTCAGCGGCGACTTTTTTTGTCACCGTTGAAAGTCTGTTTTTTTTGTAGTGTATAAATACATATTATCATTAAAAATTGCGTTAGGTTTCGATGATCATACCTATCCATACTGGCATTAGTACTATTTTTTGATTTCGTATAATATTTTAATATATCAACTTACATATAAAACATGATCATGGTCCGTTTGAAAATAAATCCGGTGAGCACTTTTATTTTAATTTCTTGCATCATTTTTTCAATAAACATGATATATTATTATTCCGTAATTTATTTATTTTTTTTGGGTATAACACCTGGAAAGCAGAGTCAACTCATAATCTCAAGAGTCAAAGAGTGAGAATTCTCATCCAGGCAATGAAGAAGAAGGTGGAATAAATTCAAAGTGGGGGATCACCGAAGGTGACACAGGATAAGGTAATGCATATATTTATCTATATTGCATTTATTGAACACACGATATATATCTAATTGATTTATGACAACGAATGACAAATTGGGGGTCACCGAAGGTGACACAGGATAAGGTAATGCATATATTTATCTATATTGCATTTATTGAACACACGATGTATATCTAATTGATTTATAACAACGAATGACAAATTGATAATAAAGCTATTCGGTGATTTATAGGTTTTATTTATAAATCACACTATTAAATGTTTTTATCTAAATGTCTAATTTTACCCATAATTTATTATCTATCGTGTTAATTTTGTTCTTATAAAGTATAATGTATACTAAACGAAGGTAAAGTTAGAAAGTTGTTGAATTTTAAGGTAGAGTAAATACAGTGTAGGGAACTTATAAATAGAATCAGAGAATTAATTAATTAACAATGACATTTCAATAGGAAAGAAGAGATTGAAGAAGCAGGTGAGTATTAGGAATAATGAAATCATTCAAGATTGATGCGTTTCACTCACGTTTAATTGCAAGTAATATAGCTACTGTAAGGTTGTTATATTTATTATGACAGTTTATGACAGTGTGAGTTGTAAATATTTGGAAATAGCCTGTAAGATTTGAATGTCTAATTTCCAATGGTCTAAATTCATATTTGTAACTTATTTTTCAATAAAAAAAATTTTAGAACCAAATTATTATTAAGTTGATAACTTGAGACCTAATTAATTCTCCTTAATTAAGTGGTATAGATTACAATTATTTTCTAGGGATAAAAAATCAAACACTTTCGCATACAAGAAAATAATAATTAGTTACAAATGGGCAATGAATTGATTAGATATGGGCTTGCTTGAAAAACACATCCACGTTACTTTAAAGAACGTTATTTTAGTTATTCAATTCTAATTGTTCATAAAATATAATGGGCATATGCATATCTTATCTTGAGGTGAGCATATTCACAAAATGTACCAGATATCTACGTGGCTTAATGAAACTCGTAACCACCATTATATCTTGAGGTGAACCATCTGTTAGAAGAAAATTTGAATGGTTTAATGAAACTCACAGGCACATTGATTTACTATAATTATATGGTTTTAGTAGTCCATTATTTTGATGGTATATTGTTTTCTCAACCTAGAAAACGTCAATATTACCTTAAGAAAAAGTTATTTCAGTTCAATTGTAACGTTTCACGAAATACAACAAATTAAACATCCAAATATCAGATCACAAGGGCAACTGTTCGTTACAAGGAAATTTAGTGGTTTAATGAAACTTCTAGCACACATTGTTTTACTATAACATAGTTCTAATAGTTGATTGGTTTATCTCAACTCTCAAGTGTGTTCATGAGGAGGATGAAGGTGGTATGTTTGAGACGTGGATGTGAATTTGTGGATGAAAAATTTGAGCCTTCATCTTCCATCCTTGGGTTTCAACGAAGAAATGGAAGACAAGGTAGTGTTTCATGAGAGAGAGTGCTCAATCAAAATGTGAAGATGATAAGAAGCAAAAAAAGAAAAAAAAAAAAAATAGTGTGACAAGATTTTTTATGGACAAAACTTATATTGAGTTATTTATATTCATTAAATCAAGTTCTTCAATCACATTTGTTATCATATTATTGGTAATTGTTAAAATGCATATTTACATTTGTAAATTCATTTATGAACACTTGTAAATTTATCATTAGCACTTATAATGTAAATCAGTATTTATAAATTATCATACAGACAATTATTATTTTACTCATGTCTGAAGGAATCCATATTAAACTTATCGGATCCCTAGGAATTCATGTGGGTATAGTTCATTGAGGGCTCTACAAAGAGATACTTTATTTATCACCAAGTAGAGATTAGTTGTTAAAATTAGAATTTATGAATTTTCATATAAACCCTGCTAGTTATTTACTGGATATAAGCATTTTGTTTTAAGTTTTTTGATTTTTTATAAAGCAAATACTAATTACTCTTTCATTTAAAGGCACTGTACTCACTTTAATCTTTGACCTCTAACAAATTGAACAATGACAAGAGACGTAAGAGTTAGAACTTGGAAGAAAAGGAAAAAAATGATAGAACCTATTTGTGGAAACCTAGGAGCCGAATTGTTTGAATTTTGAAATATTATAGTCAAACCATTTAATTCATTTAACCCTCTTGATCTTTTTAACATAGTATTGAAAGGAAAAAAATATCGTACTCATTCAACCCAAAAGACTTTTAAAGGGAAGAAAATAGACACTATCATACAATTAAATATGAACATATCATAATTTAAACATGATTTGTAGGTTTTAAGAGAATAATTCATTTTCTTTGTTTGGAATTTATTTTTAAAAAATAATTTTATGTAATTTAAAAAAAATATTTAAAAGAAGTTTTATCCAACTGATTCTAAAAGGTTTGATAAATAAGTCCAGCCCCGCCCCGCCGGTGGGGAGAGAAAGGAAATAAGTAGAGTGCGATGTTTTCTGTGATATGACCAATGGAAAAACAACAAGTTACAGCTCATGGGCCCACCATTCCTTTCTCCCATGTTCCCATCATTCCAAATTTCCATGCATCACGCCCCTTCGTTATCAAATTCTCTCTCTCACTCCTCTTAGGACATCTTTTCCAATTCTATCCCTCCTTTTCTTTACATTCATCTTCTCAATTCAGGAGGGGAGAGAGAGAATTCGGGAGGGATGCATGGGAATCTGGAAGAGAGGAGTGGTGAAACCCATGGGCTGTAACTTCTTGTTTTTTCACTAATCAGACCACAGATTATATAGCACTCCAGGTTTACACAAGAATTTTTCTCCTCAGATAAATACAACAATGAAAAAGATTTTAACTTTGACATGCAAAGAGATATTTATGGAGGCTGGTTGACAGGTCGAGAAGGTCGTCACGTCATGCGGTTAATTTCTTGGCCCATCGATGATGACGTTAATGGAATGAACAAAGGCTATTATTACACGCAACAACCACTGAATCCTCCCCGTCAAAGTTGATAACTGCAAAACGACAAGCTGATATTGTGGGATATATGGAAGCCTCACACCACTAACAATTACAAGCGACAAGCAAAGATAGATAATATGGGAACAGGGAAGGTGGTGTGTGTTACTGGTGCTTCTGGCTTCATAGCTTCATGGCTCGTCAAGTTTCTTCTTCTACGTGGCTACACTGTCCGAGGCACCGTTCGTGATCCAAGTGAGTTAATTTTCTTATCCTTCAGTTACCTATCTTCACCCACCTTCTTCATCCTATTCCCTCCACCAATCCTAAATATAAGCCCCATTTACAGTGTAAGACCGGAATTATATGATAATCTCTTGCAACTATCACCAATTTTGCAGATGATTCAAGCAAGGTAGAGCACTTGGTGAAGCTGGAAGGGGCAAAGGAGAGATTGAAGCTTATGAAAGCAAATCTGTTGGAAGAAGGTTCCTTTGATTCCGTTATAGAGGGCTGTGTGGGTGTCTTTCACACTGCTTCTCCTGTTTCTCTTGCGGCTAAAGATCCTCAGGTTTGTTTCAATCAAACTTAAGTAACAGTCGTTAACAATATAACATAAGGAAAATAATCCAAGCAAGTACTTACTGATCGATCACCTGAAATTGAATAATTATTAGTGGAACATAAAAGATTTGGGAGTGGTTTAAAAGGGATGTGAAATTATTCCTCTTAGACCTATTTGGACCATTGAAAGTTGGCCGATCATTGACCAATGACTAACTGGCACCAAATCGCAAATCGTGTTCATTACTATGGTGAGATCTCTCCATAGGTTAACTAGAATTTCAACGGTTCAAACTAATTCATGATCTTTTTAAATAAAAAATCAATTTCT
>QFDD01005911.1:0-17158 GCA_006871305.1 Vachellia collinsii | reverse complement strand
ACTTATCAATCCATTATAACAAAAAATTCCAGAAGACCATGCATGTCGGTGCCACGTTGAAAAATAATCATCTGTGTGTATATATTTTCCTTGGAGCGAATCATGCACACTGAATATATTCCAAAGACGTCGCAAACAGATTAACTTGTTTCCGTGGATTCCAGTTGTACGATGATGTCGCTTCGGCTGCTTTTTTTAATTGTTTCTTAAACATCAATATAAAGTTGGTGTGTGGACCCTTCACGATGTATAGTTTGATGGTCATTGCGAGGGGCGAGAAGAAATTTCTCAGAAGATATCTTAAATTCTGGAGCCACATGCATGCTCAAGATATAATTATCTATTTCTCATCTTAAATCTTGACAAATCCTCGCACATGCATGCATTTTAATGGAGTATGTAAGTAAATCAGCACCACGAGCCAATGATAAAATGTTATGGACAATAAACACGAACTCTGCTTGAATTTGTAGGTCATTGACCTAAGAATTCAATGGCGTCCGTACCCTATATGCTTATAAAATTATTCGTCTAGAGCAATGTAGACGATGATGATTTTATATATTTCTTTTCATTATGTGTAACGTGGTTATGATTTGATGTTATGATTATCATAGGGTAAAACACACATGACGTCTCTTGATTTTTATATTGGTTTTTTTTATTTTGATCCCTAAATTTCTTACCTTTTAATGGACCACTTCATGAGAGTGAGAGACATTGACTCCTTGTAGTAACAGCATTTTAACTCATCAAGATTTGCCTCCAATCAAAAGTTATCTATATTTAACCAAAAAAATTTTTGGTTCTAATTATGGATTACTTTTCACCTTCCAACTTATCGTTGCAAATGGTGTCTCCCAATTTTCCAATACATTCCACCAAATTTCCATGATTATCAAATCCTCCTACTTGTTATTTCCCCCATATTTTTCTCTCACTTACACTCTTATCCTCTTATTTAAGTACGAAAAATGCAATTTTTCTTTTATTTTCTCCTCTAATTCTCACTTCCCCTCATGGATATTAACTATGTCCACCTGTTACAGTAAGGATTTTAACTTCGGTTAACTATATTATAAAATATCAAAACTTTTGTTAAACCCGTTGGTGACTCATGATTGTACTGGTACACTGTTCTTCTTTCTCCATTCAACGTACAGGATTCATTTAGTTTTTTTTTAATAAAAAAAGATCCATCCTGTTTATAAAAATATTTTAGATTTCTGAGACATTGCTCATACAAAGGTAAAAGGCAAGCCCACTACGGCCCATGGCTACCAACCAATTCGCATTCTCTCAGTTCACTGGCCTGTAGCTTGGTATGGGCCTCAACAAAACAACAAGATCCAGAAACCGAAGTCTGTAGCCTTCCACAAAAAAAGAAAAAAGAAAAGGCGTGTAATTCTTAAACAGTTTAACCCGATTAGGCATTTTTTAGCGGTAAAAAATATTAGAATTGATGGTGTATCGTGGGCAGATCTATCTAATATCTAATATATTTCATGATTGAATTGAAGTTTTAAGATTCACCCCACATTCTTGATCATTCACCGGACGCCTGTTCTGTTCAATAATTCATTTAGATCTGCATCCTGACGATCCCGGGATCGTCTTCGGAAAACGATGTACGGCTTCGAAGCTCTCACGTTCAACATCCATGGTGGTTACCTGGAGGCAATCGTGCGTGGGCTCCGAAGTGGGCTGCTCACAGCAGCCGATTATAACAATCTGTGCCAATGCGAAACACTCGATGACATCAAGATGCACCTTTCGGCCACTGAGTACGGCCCTTACCTTCAAAATGGTGCGTTCTTCGATTTAGTTTAGCTTTTTTTCCCCCTTTTACATCGCTGAGTCAGGGACTGGATTAATTCACATGTCAAATCCTTACAATCGGAACCTGATTTAATTTGACGTTAAACGCAATTGGAGTGTTAATCTTTTGAAGTAAATTAATACCCCTTGTAGATTCTTCAGTTTAGAACTTGATTACTTCTCCTTAAATGATTAGGAGGGCTGGCTGTCTTTTTTATTCTTGACTATTAGTGGTCGGTTACATTTGCTCTGTGTGCGGTTTGGAGCATTGAATTTCAATACAGGTTAATGCTTATCAGTTAGATGTCTATTTTCCACAGTTTAATCAATTTATTCTGTGAATCTACCCATTGCAGAACCTTCTCCTTTGCACACAACTACGATAGTAGAGAAATGCACTCTTAAGCTTGTTGATGACTATAAGCACATGTTATGCCAAGCCACGGAGCCCTTGTCAACATTTTTGGAGTATATCACGTATGCGAAGTCTTACTTCTCTGATCGTTAGCTCTCTGTGTATATTATTTTCTTTGTTCTTATGAACTTCATAGCGAGCATGCATGCATGCTTAATTAAGGATAAGGAGATCAAAGTTTGTTTTGAACATCATCATTACTAAGCTGACCTCTCCCGGAGCATCAAATCGTTTGCACTTTACTTACTTAGTAACCCTGACTTCCGGAGGAAAGTTTGATTAAACAATGCTTAGCTTGAGTTGACGTTTTCAATTCATCCATCTTTTAGTTTCGAGTGAATTTATCATAAGGTGCAACCTGACGTCAATAACTTTCTCTTTCATTCCCCCCCCCCCCACAAAAAAAAAAAAAACCTGGCAGATATGGTCACATGATTGATAATGTCGTTCTTATTGTCACTGGCACCTTGCATGAGAGAGACGTTCAAGAACTATTAGAAAAATGTCATCCGCTGGGCATGTTTGACAGGTATAGTCATTTCTGCATTGTTTTGACATGATGACTTTAAGGGTATAGAATTTTAAAGTTCTTCTGGTTCTCCTCAGCATTGCTACTCTGGCTGTTGCTCAGAATATGCGGGAGCTCTACAGACTAGTACTTGTTGACACGCCTCTGGCACCATACTTCTCAGAGTGCATTACATCAGATGTAGGTCTTCTAACCTAATTTTCTTTTGTGTTTCCCTAGTTTTGTTCTGGGGTCTTAGGTCCTTAATCAGTATGCTCAAAATTTCATTGGTGTTAAAGGTATTTAGTGTGCTTACAATATTTAGAAAATCAATAGATTAGTGACAACTAATATATGGCTGCTTTACGAGGACAGTTTGTCATCTTTACATTTTGTTCTGATTAGACATAAAATGGAAGCAAACTTTTGGCAGTATGAGCATTAATGACTTAGATCCTGACAGTTTCATCTTAGTAGACTCATGTTTATATTGGAAATACTCGTTTTATTAGATATATGCCAGTGATTCTATTCAAGAGCCCCTGATCTTGGTGTTCTACAGTTTCTTACTACTTTTTTCTTTTCCCAGGACTTGGATGATATGAACATTGAAATAATGAGGAACACTCTTTACAAGGCATACCTTGAGGACTTTTACAGATTTTGTCAGGTGATTGCGCTGAACTATTTGTCCTTATGATTGTTTGTTCTTGCCTTTTGTCATTTAACCTCGTTTTCATCAATGTTTATTCTTAAACAGAAACTTGGTGGTGCCACTGCTGAGATCATGTCTGACCTTTTAGCTTTTGAGGCTGATAGAAGGGCTGTGAATATTACCATAAATAGGTATGTTGAAGCTAACAAGATTTCATAAGCTTTCGTCTTTCAAGATATTTATAGAATTGAAATGATGACGTCTGCTTTTAATAGCATTGGTACCGAGCTCACCAGAGATGATCGCAGAAAATTGTACTCTAATTTTGGTTTACTGTAAGCCCCTATCTCAATATTTCTTCATCTTTTCATGGAAGTTAAAGTGCTTCCTTTTTTTGGCCAGAATTTTCTATGCAGCTTTGGAATGTTTTTTTTAGTAATTATTTACCTATCCCAAACAGTTATCCCTATGGCCATGAGGAGCTGGCTGTTTGCGAGGACATTGATCAGGTATGTTTCATTTTGTTTCTCAATGATGTCTCGTTGACAAGTTTTTTTGATGGATGTAAATTGATAAAAGTTAATTGGCTTCTTTTAGTTCGTCTGTCTCTTAGGCCCTGCTAGATTGTGCCCCTTTGGATAGTCGATTTTGTTTAATAAGGAGGTCAAGGTGAAATATATTGCCTGTTAACTTTCTGGTCAAGTATGCTAAAAAGAGAAAATATATGCTTGTAGATATTGTATTTGAATACTTTGAATATTGCTGTTTGGACTTTAAATGGTTCTCATGCAGGTTCGTGCTGCTATGGAAAAATATCCTCCATATCAGTCTATTTTTGCTAAATTATCTTACGGAGAAAGCCAGATGCTTGACAAGGCGTTCTATGAGGAGGAAGTTAAGAGGCTTTGCTTAGCGTTTGAGCAACAGGTTATATATTTGACTGCTGTTTTTTCATTATTTCCGTTCCCGGTAGAATATTAACTACTACCTCTCACCGATTCATGGAAAACAATTGGTTGAGTTAGAGCGTTGGGAGAACATACCGTAGCTTAAATATTATATTATAGTGGTTTAACTCTCTTGACTGGGAAAAGGCATTGGTTGGCCGGCCAAGCAAGCAACGCAGGATTTTCACCCTTCGTCCTTTCGTTCGAAGTGAAACTATCTTTGTTCTAGTTTCACGCTGCTTTTTTTATCTTCTCTTCATTGAGATTTTCTTAGCTGCCTTTTGCTTTTTGCAGTTCCATTATGCTGTATTCTTTGCATATATGAGGTTAAGGGAGCAAGAGATTAGGAACCTAATGTGGATTTCTGAATGCGTGGCTCAGAATCAAAAGTCAAGAGTTCATGACAGTGTTGTCTTTATATTTTAGGCTGAATTACTTATCGCTAAAAGTTGTTACGTTTTTGTACCCTTCCGGGATAATTGTCTGTAAATCATCCTCCACATTTCAATATGAGGAGTTGCCAATGGGTCGATGATGCTGTTCAGAGAATAGTGTTTGAACTACAACTTTGCGCTGATAAGATCTACAATCTGGAGGGAAGATTCTTGTTGAATTACAATTTGGGGTGAAGGTTGTTATTGAATTTCGTCAACTATGTTATCGGTCTTTAAGATGTTAACTTCATGGTTTCCATTATTGTTGTTGTTTTTCGTACGACAAATTAGATACAGCTATTGTATATCCCAAGAATTGTGAGAAATAAGTTAATGACTTCTGAATAATGTGCATTTTTTTTTATAGTTTTTGTATTTTATATTTATTGATTTGAAATATATTTATTCCTATCCCGTCTCTTTATTTTATAAAATTTGAATTTTGGATTCCCAGCTCATAGTTTTGTTCAAATTAACATATTTTAAAGTTTTCACTGGTGAACTTCTGTTCAGGTTATTATTTTACCTTCATATTTTAAGGGGGGAAGGAAAAGAATACTTTTACAAAAAAAATAAAAACAAAAATATTAATTTAATTTATTGATTTTTTCTTAAGAAATAATGTCTAAAAGAAAAATATTAGAAATTGAAGCATTGAAATTACAGTAAAATCAAAGGATAAAAACATGTTTTATGCATAAATATATTTTTTATTAATCGTCAGTGGGTTATACCAATTAAATTTGACAAATAGAGGCCCACTACTTGTTTAAATAATGAGTCCCATTCACTCAGGTGCCCATTGATTAAAGTTTCTCTCTTTCTTCTTAAAAGCAGATTAAAGTTTCTATATTGTGTTATATATATATATAATACTATATAGTATGGGAGTATAATTGCGACGATTTTGATCCTGCATTAACAAATGAATATATGATTTAAGATTTAGGACTTCTCACTGAGAAATACTTACGCACTCCCGGAGTGCCACGTCATCCATGCTCTGTCCAATAAGAATGTTCCAAGTGTTTTCTATTGTGGATCTTATATTTTATAAATTTATCTTAATTATTCCTCTTTTTTCATAATAATCTATTGTAATAGGTTATGAAAAAATGAAAATAATTAAGAGAAATTTATAGAATATGGAATCATAATCGATAACACTTGAAACATTTTTATTAGACAGAGTACGAATTACGTGGTATTCTAAGTGTATGGAAATATTTCTCCTTGTGTGAGTTCTACTACAAGTATCTGGCGGCAAAAAACTGCCGGCTGAATGCATGCACATGCAGTTACGCAGGCTCACGGGTGCTTCCCTCCATTCTAAATTCCTCTTTTATGCCCAACTGTTTCTCCCTTTTCATTTCTCATCCATAATGCTTAGCTGAACTCTGCCATTACAACTACTGCTTTTGCAGCTCAAGATGACCGCCACCGCTATTGCCGCCGCAACCGTTTTCATCTTTGTCGTTGGCACCACCACTGCCTCCCCTATCGTTGGCCTTGACTCTTGTCTCGCTCATCAGGCCCGTGTCTATCCACTAGCCTCCAACGACTCCTTCCTCTCTCTCCCCTCCTCTATCAAGAAATCCCTCTTTCCCCCAAACGCCCATCCTCATATCCCCTCTCTCATTTCCTCCCTCCTTTCTTTCACCCTCTCTTTCTCTGTTAATGTTCAACTCGTCGGAAATTTCCCCCCTGATTCAGAGTCCCTCCTACTCTCCTACCTCTTAGCTTCTCAGCCCTCCGAGTCTCCGGCCACTTCCACGTTATCTCCCCTTCTCAGCTCCAGAACCACCGTCTCTTTATCAGGCATGGGCTCCATGTCCACGTATCTCATTCTCCCTCTTTAGCTTCCGTTCTATCTGATACAATCAAATCTGAAGTAGTCGAACACAGCCCCAGACTTCCTCTTCTACCGATCCCCTATACTTCCGTTGATCAGATCATCAAAGCATGAATTTGAAAATGAAAAACCCAAGAAGCAGAGTATCTGTACCCGCTGAATTTAGGGGCCCAGGTGAGGCCATATGCTTATAGCTACGATTCAGGGGATTCTTTCCCTGCTTTTCCCTGCTGTCTGGGGAGTTTTTTCACTGGAACAGAGATATATGTTTGAATTGATTTGAACGCAGGACCTGTACATTACGGGCCGGTTTTTACAGGGGATGGGGTTTTGCCTAAGGTGAGTTTTATCCCTTGGGAGCACTTCATTGTCGACCCAAGTCCGGGAAGGCATTGCTTGCGGATTTGGCCTCGTTGATTTGGAGTGCCTACCAGGTTTTTCTTGTGCCTTCTTTGAGAATTCCTGCTCCTTGTGAAAATCCTTTCGTAGTTCATTTCATACATGTGTATTGATCTGAAGGGAAGGAGTCCAATGGTGTTGACTGGGAATTAATTGAGAAGAAGTTCAGGGATGAGGTTGATGATCATGGCTTCTTGTTACGTGACCAGTCGTTGAGTTTTGAGGCTTATGAAGTTAAATACTATGACTGCCCAATTTGTTCGTTCGCCATTTCGAGTTCACTTAATTCGCGCACTTCAGTTTTTGTTTCATAGCTCTACTATTATCGTGATAGAGTATTTGGATTCTAAGCTTCTGCATCCGATATTATCCGAATCCGCCACTGAGTTCAGGAAAGCAACAAGAGTTCTTGAAGAGGATTTGGCTCGGACCATTCCTGTGCATGTTTTTGACTTGGATTATAACACGATTGTGCTGCTCGATCAATTTCACCAATCTGTTGCTTTCAGGGATATGGTTATTGCAGTTAGGACAAAGAACCCTCTGACTGTTAGTGGTTATAGCTGAATGATCATGCTGTATTCACAAATACAAGGGAATTTGAACGACCACTTGTTGGGTCGATTCTTCAGAGCATGTGGGGAGTTTCACCAACACATTTTTCATGGAGTCCCAGGCACAATAATACTCTGATGGATTATACATGGAGTATAGGTAAGACTCCATTTGGGCCATTCTCCAAGATGTCATCTCCGTCTTTTGTGTAGAAAGATGCAGCACGGAGAAATGATTTGTTGACGACCTTGAATTACAGCATATCAAGTGCTATAGATGTTCTTCATTCCATAGAGACATATGGAGCAGACAGAGATTTACTCAAACAAGAGGAGCAAGTTCAGTTTATTCAGAGATGGAACCTTTTCAAATATAAGCTGGACAAAATGGTGTCTGCATTGTCACATTTGAATTTTGAGATGGCCTTCTTTTACTTAAGGTTTTCTGATCGTGATTTGAATGCTATCCATTCTATTGTCTATAATGCCTCCCAAGAAATAGAAGCAGCCCTTGTGTGCTTCAGAGATCCTCCATTTCCATGGGGTTTAGTCTTTTTATCTGTTGGGGCTTTCTTCTTTCTATTTTTATGCGGGAAGGAATGAACTTTGCAGAAATGAAAGGAATCAATTTTGATGAGGATATCTAATTTTATGACTGTAAGGAAAAACAATAAATCTATCGCTTGTACAATAAGTACACCGGTGGACTTGGTATCTAGATTGCTTGAATTATTTTGCAGTTTGGTTGATTTACTATGCGATCAGTTTAGTTTCTCCGTTTCATCTCTTCTTTTCTGTATTTCAACACGAGTTGATCATATACCAATTAGTACCTGTAACATAAAAATAGGTTGGAAGAGAGCATAATTGAATCTGACGTGTTGCAGGGGCAGCAGCTTCCTTTTCTTGGACTTAAATTTGTTATCCTCTTTGGAAACAGTGAATCCTGTTCGGAGTGCTAGTTTTCTGAAACTAGGGAAAGCTTGTTACTATTTGAGAGGTGATATTGATACAGACAGTGGCCCTCCTCCGGGGGTGTTCTGGAAAACTCTTTAAACATCTTTTATTGTACAAAATGTGAATTGATTAGTCATTGCTCTTGTAAATGACACCCATACTATATTTACTGGTCCCGATATGTCAAGCATGAGTTAGCTTTAAAACATTGTAAATGGATTTAGATGAGCAGGTCTTTGTTGTTAACAAGATGTTTTAACCAAAGAAGAAATACGTATTAACTATGACTTCAATATATTTTTTATCTTCCTATGCAAAGAGGCCTGTTAATCATACAACAGTATGCATCAATATATTTGCTATTTGTCTCTACAATAATGGAGGAAATTGGTAAGCGTCGAATTACTTCACAAATACTGATCCACATTTCCCCACCAGTGAGACTGGATTCTCTCGGATATAAATGCATACCATGGCAATATTCTGCTCTTAAAAAATTCTACGCGTCTGTATGAAAATGGAGTAGAGGCCTCTTGAAACTTTCTGGCATATCAATTTGCACCCTGGTATTACGTTGCTCTTTAGAAATTCTGTGTTTCTCCGTTCATAAAATGGAGTGGAGCTCTCTTGCGAAATTGTATCTTTCAGGATCGTTGGCAAATGGGATATCACCATTACTATCATAGAACATTCCACTCAACTCATCATCACCAGATATATGTGGTTGTCGACCTTCTGCGTCTTCCCCATCAATTTCATCTCCAAACATATTTAAATTCTTTTCCACTAATTCCCTGAAAATTGAAGAACGGAGAAGAAGGCCAAGAGCAGTAGGTGAAGATGACTTACTGCTTGAGATAAAAGCAGTTTCATTCTCAAGGACCTCTTGCTTTTGTGAAGGCTTTAGGTAATCTGTATTGAAAAAATTGCTGTCAAGGGCCAAAGTTTTGGACTCCTCTATTGAAGTATAATTAGATGAAGATGCCACTGTCTGAACCTCTGGTACGATCTGTGATTCAAGTGTTCGTTCTTGGATGTTTCCCCTGGCAGGTCTTAACAGTGTTATGTAATTGCTCGAATCAAAGTTGGTTATAGCATGATTCCCTCTGTACTCAATGGCTGCTATGTCATAAGCACGAGCAGCTTCCTCCTGGGTGCCTGATGGGAACGAAACATGCACAGCTTTGATGAGCTCAAGAAGTTTATGCATGAGATACAGATAAGCTGTTATTGACTGTTTTAGCTTGTTTGGGATTAGCTTTTAGAAAGTGATTATATGCAATTCGAGATAAGAATGTGAGAGAAGTCTTGTCTCGATTTACGTGAAAATAATTCTGGAGAGAGTTAACAAATAAACTTTTATCTAGTCATGTAGTCCTATGATGTTATGGATCGTTTGGGCCGGAAAAAAAAAATGATGCTGTGGGTTGTAAAGATAAAACTTACCGTAAGTGCCAAGGTAGAGATATTTGTTTCCAAAAACCCTCCCTATCCTTGCTTCCCATCTACCATTGTGGTGGTGCCTGCAACAACTTTCAATTTGAGATTGTGAATCATCTCCAATAATGACAGTTTACAAGTTATTACACATTCATCACGATTATCACCTTGCAACACCCCTATACTTTGACACGCCTCTTGAAAAGCCACTACTCTTTCTGTAAAAGAAAAACCAGTTAGAATCGCACAGGTGTACTGTGTACTCTCTGTGGCCATTAGGAGTTAGGACATAAGAATGGGTTTAGAAATCCTACCTTCTTAAAGTAGCCAAATACTCCTCTTTTGTCATAGTCTGCATTATCTCTATCTCTTTCCTGTAATCTGATATCTGTTGGGAGTACAAGGAGAGAGAGATGATCAACGACCAAGCAAAGATAAAGATCATTCTTTTCTTTTTTTTGGTGATGAAAGATCATTCTTTTTATTGATCATAAATCATACCATACCATAAAATTGGTGAAAGTTGATGTTCCCCAGTATTTCAGTGCAGCTAAATCGTATGCTCTGGCTGCAGATTCTTCTTCATCATAAGCTCCTGCAAACATTGAACGCTATTTGATCAACTCATGAATATCAACAGAGGGATTAGGCCAGTCTTGACTCTGGTAATGGTTATTTCGCACTTACCAAGGTATACTGCTAGTTCCGATCCACGTTCCCATAGGAAGAAATATAGATGAAACACATAGGCATATTAGAAAGGAATAACTAATGAACAAGGAAAAATATGATAGGCATATTAGAAAGAAATAACTGATGAACAAGGAAAAATATGAAATAACACAAAAATTCTTGTCAGTCTGATTAAAGATGAAAAAAAAAAATGAAGAACTCTACCTTGCTTGCCTTTCTTCTTCTGTGTTACATTCCAAGAGAGCTTGTCCCACAGGTGAGCCTCATAGCGACCAGTCCATTTGTGTCTGTTTGTATATGGTTCGAAAGAGATTAGCAAAGTGACCAGAACAATCGAAGACCCCGGAACTTAATGGTTGTTTGAAAACTACAAATAGAGCAAGAAACTGCTTCTTGTTACCTGCTGACACCTCGAAATCTTGAACTTCTCTTCACAGTATGGGGGGTAGAATTTTGATCAACTTGCCGTCTCTTCCGACTTAGATTATCATTACAGTTAAGTGCAGCTTCTCCATGCTCTCGTCTTCGTCTCTTGACGTTGCGAGTTCCTTGGATGTCACATCCTTCCATGCACCTCCTACTTCTTCCCATGCTCTCTTCATTGCGTATTATCATTTCCATTTTTTGTATCATAAGATTCATAACGTCCTCCTGCAGGTATCTAGGCACACTCTTTTCCTTCTGTAATTGTTTGCCTTGGTGAGCAATGTTTGTAAGGTATGGGTTCTTTTTATACTGTTCACTTCCTTTTGGTTCTATTATGTTTTTGTTTTTATTGTTATAAACATGGCTCAAGTTATTACAAGGGGGGCGATAATAACGGGGAAACCTGACTACACATTTACTTTGTCCTGTTTGCCAGCCTAACATCCGAATTCCAAACATTTTGAATTGGTTTCACATCGATCGTTGGTCGTAATTTTAAATAGTTAAGGTTTTTCATACATTTAATAATAATGAGAGGTGTCATTACAGCTGTCCAAAGCCGACCTTGGAAACGATAACTATAAAAAACATTAAATCATATTACTAGTATTATGAAGAGTCCAGACATATATTTGCAAAGAATATTAGTAACCCCATCAGTTGATGTATTCACTGGCAATTGTACAGATCGATACCAACTGTAAAAGAAGTCAGGATAATCTTCGAGATGTGTCACAAATCAAAGTTAACCAATGCTGTATTTTTTTCTTGACCCAATGATTACTTCAATGACAGTAATATTAGTTGAGGGATTAGTTTTAAGTCTTCGTCACATTCATTAATTATCAATCATGATCTATGTGCTGAACTTTTGATCAAAAGGTAGGAGAGGATGAAAACGAGCAAACTATTATAGCCAGGTTGATGATCTAAGATGGCTCTCCCCCATGGGAGTTAAATTTTGTTGTCTGGTTGTTGCTAGCTTGACCAATTAATATGAATGTTTCTAGGCGAGCTTCTCATAATCAGCAAATATGTTATTATTAAATGTCTGCGGAAGAAATTCTGAAAATGACTTTTCAAGGCTTATCCATGCCGACAAACTTTATGTACTTACACAGAACTTGTTGGACGCGTAGAAATTTTTCCAAATATGCTTGCTTAGGAGGCAAGGCTATTTTTGATGATGACAGGCAACAAAAGGTTTGATGTGTGTATGGTTATAAACTTTTGCAGGTTGGTGTTTTATTGTTATTGGATTCATCACCAATATATACCACTGTTTGTTTTCTCTTGACGTTGAAGTGAATGGGTTATATTCTATTAATCTGACTTACCACCTACATTTCGCTTCCTCTGTACATGTATGGACGGTGCTTCCGATGATAAATAATGCATATGATAATCATTTCACTCGTCTTATATCACTTAACAGCTGAAAGGCTTGGCATTTTAACACTTGTTATGAACCAGAGAGAACCAAAAAGGCTTGAACGACTATGAAGACCTTCAGCCTTCAGGGATTGAACAGAAACCAGTATTTTATATAACTAAAACAGAGAATGATACAGCCCTATTATCCTAAATATACATAAACTTGGTTCTATTGACTCAATGGTTTGAGAATATTTAGGACCGATACAAGAAACTATGACAGCCGTCACAGCCCCGATCAATATCTTAGATAAGCTATTTTCCGCACATTTATTGTGTCTGAGTTCAGATCAAAACGATGGCCTTCGTTAATTTAAGTTCACAAAGAACTATCTTCTCTTTGTCCTTCTTAGACAAGAATATGATGCCATAATTAATTGAGTCATTGAGCCACCTCATCCATTTTTGTAGCTGTAAACACGATCGACTTGCCAAGCCAAAGCCGTCATGGGGTGCTACTGATTCCTAAGCCCAAGTCATTGCATTCAATTATACTCTGTGCCTTGTTTCATGCACGAGAAAAAGTTTAGATGAACTGAATATCCGAATCCCATGAGGATGAGAGGCATAATTAGATTATATATTCTTTGCGCCGGACCAACCTGTGGAAGATAATTTGATCTGCATGAAAATACATTACTAATTTATCATCATGACTGCCCTGTAGTCTTAGTTTGTTGAGAATTCAATTTGTTCATGATCTTAAGCATAGGCCTCTTGAACAGTGCATCCAATATAATCAACGTAAAAACGCAGACATTCAGAATATGAATTATGTTCTTGTTTAATTTATTTTTCAAAAAGTTGAAATTATTTTTTAGATAAATATTCTAATTTTGGACTTCCCTCGTGCCAAATGACATCAAAGATTCGTAACCAACGATCTCCATTCTCTTTGATTAATCTGAAGCTCTCAGAGTAGTTTTGATATTTATGTTTATGTATAATAATGGCCAAATTCAATGATTTTTTTTTTTACCAGTAACCAAATTCAATGATGGAAACTTGAAAAAAAAAACAGAGAGAGAGGAGATAATTGTTGTAATAAGGATAAAATCAGTGAAAAAGTTCATATTTAAAAATTTTATTGACTATAAAGATTCAATAAATTTTTATATGTAAAAACTAAAAAGCACCAATACTTTAATTCAAATTATACTGAAAATTTATAAACTGTTGTTTGGAAAAGTTTGAAAGCACTTAAAATTTTAAAAAATAATTACACATAAAATGAATATAAAACTCTTATGAAATTTTACATATAACTCCGTAAAATCATTTAAAATTAGTTAATTCAAATAATTACTAAGTTAATGAAGGGATTAATAATACATCAGCATGATTTTTCTAGGTGGCACTTTTGTTTGCCACGTAATTACATTTTTAACCGTGTTAGTTTGCCTTGAAGAAATAGGGATATAACTGTAAACATGTTGAAAAATTAAGGACTACTTGTAACTTTTTTATAGGGAGCGAATTAAAAGAATTTAAAGTACATAGACCAATTCAAAAATTAAGGTGAACTGTGGGAACTTGAAAAATTAATTTCCCAAGTTCTTATCCAGTAATTGGACCCGGATCGTTCGAACATCAAAGGTTGGCGGTTCGCGCTCGCGCCTCGACCCTCAGGCGCATTGCGCATCGTATAAATTCTCCCTCGGAGAGTTGGGCGCTCCCAGTTTAGCACACTTTCTCAGCCATGACGGACGGTCATCTCTTTAATAACATCGTTCTTGGTGGCCGTGGAGCCGCTGTAAGTTCTCTTTCTTCATCCTCTACCACTTATTGGTTATTCTATCTCTCGTCTTTAGCTGTATTTTCTCTTCATTTTAATTCGTTGTACATGGTTTTTTGCCAAGCTGTTGTTTTTATGCGTTTTTTGGAAACCCTAATATACTCTCGGTTCAATGAGCCCTAGTAGTTTCCCTCGACTTTTTTCTGGGTTCTTGCTTTCGAGCGTGAAGCTGTGTGTCTCAAATTTGTCATCTCATTGCTTTTTTAACCCTAACAATGCACCCGTCAAATTCGATGAAATTTTGGCGATTTAATACAAAATTATTGATTTTGTTGTCTGACGAACTAAAAGTGACAGCTGATAGGAATGTCATGTCATAGCTCTGTGGGTTTCGTTTTCATTTTTTTAAAACCCTAGAAGGTTACTCATCGTTGGTAAATTCTGAAGTGGGAATAGGGAGGAAACAAGTTAGACAATCCATTTCTCTTTTTTTCGTTTCGTTTTCTTTTTTTTGCCCGACCTCCATCTGGAATAAAACAGAAGTGATTACTTGATTTAATGTGGTGTTCTCCTCAACTTATGTATCGCCAACGAATCTGAGCAATATGTTCCATGGTTGGCATCTGTTGGTTCATATCAAATTTTGGTCTATTCCGTCTGAAATGAAGTTTAGAACACTCTTTTTCACTATCGGTTTTTTTTCAAGGGAAATAACAAAGGAAATTTCTGATAAAGTTATGAATAGATAATTGAAAGTACATAAGGTACTTCTTCTGATATGTAGTGGCCGCAGAATTCAGGGCAGATGAAAATATATTCTGGAGGGATTTCATGGAGAAGACCAACGGCCGGTAAAGCAATTGAGGTTGATAAATCTGACATAATGGGGGTAACTTGGATGAAGGTCCCAAGAACTAATCAGCTTGGTGTTCAAATCAAAGATGGATTGTTCTACAAGTTCACTGGGTTCCGTGACCAGGTTGCTCTCTTCATCTCACAGATTTGCGCTTTTATATTACTTGTTTGATCTAAATATACAAATGCCTCATTCTTCTGCTAAATAAATGTTTATAGTTTCAACTGTGTACATTGATCCAGCTACGCATTGTGTTTGTATCTGTACTTATCAAATGTTTTTCCATTCCATGACTAATGTAACGTTTGCATATGCTAATTTCCATCTTTGTTCTTCTCTTGTAATTATCTGTAGGATGTGGCAAATTTGACTAGCTTTTTCCAAAATACATGGGGGATTACACCAAAGGATAAGCAGCTTTCTGTTAGTGGGCGCAATTGGGGAGAAGTTGATCTAAATGGTATGTGATATTTACACGACCAGCTTATGAGTTGTGATTGATATTCTTCAGAGAATGTACTGTGCTCTTTGTCAAATCTTAAATGCAATGCTTCCTGAATTTTCTATTTTCGTACGTTTTGTTTTGATTCAAGTGGAAGCATGCATGACTCTGTCTGACATTGTTTGCAATCACTCCTCTCCTTCCATTTTATTTGTGGAAATTTGACGCATCTTTGGTTCATTACAGTTTGTATTTAATGCGGAGAAAGTGCTGTAAAATCATTGACATTTAATTTTTATTATTTGCTGTCTAGAAGAATTGTTTTTGTTTCGGGTTTATTTCAAGTTACTTGTGATTAAGTTCCACTGCTAAAAATTTTATTAATGTATGTGGTTGAAGCTTTGCTGGACATCTGTTTTATCTTTCTTGTATAGTCCTTAGTGAAGTGAAAACTTTTCTTATGCTTGGGTTCTGCCTGGTATGAAGAGAAAGGAAAGGAATCTTGTAGGAAGGAAAACTTTCATTATTAAATATTCAGAATTTCTCATTCAAACAAATGCTGCTTTTGTCAGTATATGAGTGCTTGTATCGTTGAATTGAGTTGACTACTGTGTTTCTTAACCCGGGTTTCCTTTTCAGGAAATATGCTGACTTTCATGGTTGACTCAAAGCAAGCTTTCGAGGTGTCTTTAGCAGATGTCTCTCAAACACAGCTTGGGGGGAAAAATGATGTGACATTGGAGTTTCATGTGGATGATACAACTGGAGCTAATGAGGTAATTAGATACCTATTATGAAGAATCCTAGTTTACATTGACTTGCAGAAACTTGCAAGCATCCTTTCTCATCCATGCTTAGCATCAAACTGTATTGTGGTTTATACATTATATTATCGTTTACATTTTAAATGTCTAATGCCAGTTTTGTCATGGTTTCAGAAAGATTCTTTGATGGAGATAAGTTTTCACATACCAAATTCCAACACTCAATTTGTTGGTGATGAAAATCGTCCTTCTAATCAGGTCAGTTTGTTTATTAAATATTAATAATAAATATATCCTGTGAAAGTCATCATAAATATTTGGTTAACTGGCAAATTTTTAATCAGGTTTTCCGTGATAAAATCATGTCTATGGCAGACGTTGGTGCTGGAGGTGAAGATGCTGTTGTTATTTTTGAGGGTATTGCTATTCTAACACCAAGGTAATGCCTTAAAAATGCGTCAAAAATTCAAAGATGCATGACATAACCATAATGTATTTCTGGCTACTTATTAATATCTTGTATGATGCTGCCATTCATACCCTTGTTTTTAGGAAAAAGAATTATTAATAATAATATTCATTAACAGAATAATGTCCTTTAATATAGGGGACGGTACACTGTTGAATTACATCTGTCATTCCTGCGGCTTCAAGGGCAGGCTAATGATTTCAAAATCCAGTACAGCAGTGTAGTTCGCCTGTTTTTACTTCCCAAGGTTTCTTTACGTATCCTTTGTCTTCTTAGTATGGTGTTGTATCACACCCCGAGAGAGAGAGAGAGAGAGAGAGAGAGAGAGAGAGAGAGAGAGAGAGAGAGAGAGAGAGAGAG
>QFDD01005910.1:0-13766 GCA_006871305.1 Vachellia collinsii | reverse complement strand
CTCCAAGCTTCACTGCTATTGTTTTCTGTAACTATGGCTTTCCGAGTAGCAGGGGTATGCTTCCTTTGATTTTGGACTCCTATTCTTCTAATTTTTCTCTGTTGCTCTCCTTTAGACAGATTCGCGGACCATTTTCAATGCACTTGCTTCTGGAGATTTTTGGGTCTCAATTTTTGTTTGTTTTAGCGCAATCGTTGTGATATGTTTCCTGCGATGGTTGCTTGAATGTGTTCTGATTTGTTCTAGCTGCTATTAAGATGTATTCAAATTTTAGGTTACCTCCGATTTGTTCTAGTTATTCTGCTTGAATAGGTTACCTCTCTCGCTGATTTGTTCTGATTTCCTCTGATGTGAATCTTTTGATTTATTCTGTTTTCCTGTGATTTATTCTAGTTGTTCTGCTTGAACTCATCAATCAACCAGTTCACCTTGATTTTGCTTGGCTGTCTGTATTTCGGGTCCAGTGTCTATGCATTGTCTCGTTGGTGCTGTTGTAATATTTTTGTTAAATTGTTGAATTATTAGTTTGTGCCTTACAGATTAATTGGATTATATCATTTTGATGATTTTAATTGATTTTTATGATTTATGACTTATGTTATATTTAGGTCTAGTTATGATTTATAACTGGATTTTTTTTTCCTTCCTTCTTCTCAGTGGCATTTGATGGCTCACCAAAACCATAAATCTTCCCTTCTCCCATCTTGGCTTCTTAACGAATTTCCACTATTTATTAATTCATTTGCTTATAATTCCTAACGCATCTTTCTTTTCCCATAAAAGTCAAGGATACAAAACATTGATGAAAAGAATCGCCATGGACGATGATTTATATATTAGACCGCAAACCATGGATGCGGTAAGCTATGTGCGAGCAGTGAAAAGAACATTGGAGAACCAAAGGGGAACATATGATATGTTCGTTGCAGTTTTGAAAGATTTCAAGACTGAAAGGTAAATTAATATCTGACCCTTTCATATATTATATCTGATATTGGAAGACATGGCTTTTAAATTTTATTATTTATATTTTTCAAAGTATTGTTTACATTCCTTTATACTTTCTTTCAGCATTCTACTTTCAACACAATACGGTAACTTTTTAAATTTTACTGAATTAAAAAAAATTTCCTCAACGCTTGAAATTTGTAAAGATATTTTGATTAAAAATAAAATTATACAATTTTAAAAAATTGAAAACCCTTTATAAAATAAGGTAGTATATATGTTAAAGAAAGTTTGTATAATCTAGAAAAAAAAGGTAGAATTTACGCTATTTTAAAAAAAAATTCAAGTAATGTTGATAAAATTAAAAAATTCAAATCATTTATTATATTTTCATGTAAAAGCAGTAGTCTAAACTCTGAATTAGTTCACTTGAAAAAAAAAATGTGTATGTATGACAAAAAAAAAATTGCATCATAAAATATTTAAACTTAGTGAATGCACTTGGAAAAAATATATTTTGAAGAAAAAATTACATCACAAATATTTTAACGCACTAACCTCACATTAAAAAAAAAAATCATTCAAGCTGGTGAATAATGTATGTCTTAAACCATTATATTATATTTATACTTTAGAACATTTATGTTAACTTACGTATTTAATAATGTATGCCTTTTATTTTCTTTATTTTGCTTGCAGGTGTCACATTGCGGAGTTCTTAGCAAGAATGAGGGAAATATTGAAAGGGCATGATTTTTTGATTCTAGGATTAAACATCTTGCCCAAAGAATGCCTAATCCTTCCTTCTTATGATCAAAATCTCAATCTGCTAAAGAAAAAAATAAAAAAGCCTCTTAACAATGAAAAGCGTAGCAGAGACAAGAAGCCTAATAAGAGTAACATCAAAAATCGTAAGGCTAATAATGATAAGAGTGATAATTTGTATAACGGAGAAGTTGATCTCAACAAATGTAAACGCTATGAGGAAACCAGCTACATGTGTTTGCCTGAAGATTATCAGACTCCTATTGCCAGTGGGAGATCTGAGCTTGATGCTTCAGTTTTAAATGATCGCTTGGTATTGAACCCAAAAGTTGATCAAGATTATTATTCTAAGCCTGAGGAAGAGGTCAACAAGTATCAAGAAAAACTGAGCAAAGTTGAAGATAAACAGTTTGAAATGGACATGTTATTTGAGTCTTGCAGCTCAACCTGGAAACATCTCAAGGAAGTGTACAAGAACATACTTGAGAATAAGATTAGTGTGAAGGGCTCAGAAGATTACTTTAGGGTTTCACATTTGAGAGTGATGGAGCATATGTACGGTAAGCGAGGTCTCAATTCTTTGGAGGAATAACACAATGAGCCACTTGTTACTTTGCCTAAAATATTAAAGGATCTTGAAGAGAAGCATAAGGAACTCAAACGTTGTCGTGCAGAAGCCAACATGGTTTGGGCTCAAGATTATGCTAACAACCACGCCAAGTCACTTTATTAATCATCATAGCCTTTTTTATGCCGTTGTTTTTGGGTTAAGGTGCACTCTTAGCAATGAGTTTTTCACTAGGAGTATTATGTAATTTACAAAAATTATACCATTTTTGAAATGTTGTATCTATTTTGCATCCTTCACAACTTAATTATACGAGATGATGTTGATAAAAAATTTTGTTGTTAAAATTTCATTGTAACCCTTGTTTCTTTTATAAACTTATTTGTTATTAGGCCATTGTTAATTGCATGAAGTAGGAAGTTTTAGTTTCTTTTGTTGTGGGATTTATTTTTTCTTTGAATAAATACCTTGTTTGCAAGATTTATTTTGGTTAGAATTGCTAATGAGTTGTGTAACCTGCTTTGTGGTTATATAATTTTTTACTTTCTATCACATCTAGTAACATTCTGATTTTTATCAACATAAGATTATGTTCTTAACCTGACGAGTTCGCTTTCATTTTCGGTTAGGTTGTAAGAAATTTCCTTAGAACTTCTGTAAGATTTGTCAAGGAAATTTTGAATAATTAGGCTAATCAATAAGTTGAGCATGTTGTGAGGTTCTAATGCCTCTTATTAAAAAGTACATAACAGATATTAAATCTTTCTAATAAATGTGATCGTGGAGTCAATACAAGAAAAATATAAAATTAAGTAATACAAAACAATAAATGGAGGCACAACGATTTAAGATGGAAAAATCTCTCCTTCCATGTGAGTGAGAGCAAACAATTACGGCCAAAGAAAACATATTCTATTATATTCCAAAGGAAAACAATATTCAAGTGGTCTAATATAAAGTTCATCTATAGGATGACAACAAATTCATCTCATCCCTTACAAATCACAAAGAATTATATTCATCAAATAGAAGAGCAAATAAGAGCTATAAAATGCATATTTTTTTGGGCGAAAGATACAATCTGCGTGTGCTAGAGATCTCCAAAGGACGATCACACCTTAGATAATAAACATGAAATATTGTAGATCACCCATGCAAAATTTCAGCAAAAACGGAGATAAGATATTAGAGCACCTACCTTCTAGATCACAACCCACACAAACTGCAGCACACTGGACGTGATATGATGTTCATGCCAAAACTGGAGAAAATCGAAGATTCAAATCACCAATCGCATCGTTCAGATTGGAGATCTGTATGTCTTGAACTGCCCCACAAAATTTCAGGTCAATCGGACCATAAATCACCGTCTGATCATCGACTTGATCAAAATCACTCAGATAGAGCTGCAACAGACATGAACCTGCGTTCATTAAAATTCTGGGAAATCTAGAGGACTCCAATGGACGATCTGACGGTCTAAAACGAAGTTCAATGTGTCTGGAAGCTCCTCTAAAAATATCAGCTCGATCTAACAAGAGAGAGAGCCAGTTTCAATGGAGGTCAACACGAGTAGAATGGTTAATCTAAATAGAACAAAGTATGCTCTTTGGAAGAGCAAGATGGAGCACTTGCTTTATGTGAATGATTATTATGTACCTATCTTTGCAAAGGATAATCCTGAAAATAAATCTGATGCTCAATGGGCTTTTTTAAATCAGTTTATTATCTGGGGCATATATAATATTTGTACCGATTAAATTTAAATTTTATAATTTATTTTAATTTATTAAAACCTATATTGATTATTGATTTGTTTGTATTTGAGGTTTACGATGAAATATGAATATTAAAATTTTTTAGTGAAACTTTAAGTGATGTCTTTGAATAGATTGAGAAAAAAATTATATTTTTAGTAATTTCAATAAGTGAGAAATAATTTATGGAGAGAAAAATTGTGATTTCAATAAGGATTCAAAGATATTTGATTTTTGAAGCCTTAAAAAGTAAATTTTAGGAATTTTTGGTAAATGGAAGAATTTAAAAGTGTACGCAATCTTATAAAAATATAGTAATTTGAGCAACTCCCTTGAATTAGTCCGAATGTTTACGATTTTCTATGTGGGCCTACTAATTTGTAATGAACACTCGGATCAATTTAACAGAGTTATTAAAATTGCATTATTTTTAGAAGATTGTGTCTACTACTGTATCCTTCAAAACTTAAAGATTTCACCTTAACCCTTGTTTTCTTGTACAAACTTATCTTTTATCATTCCATTGATTAGTAAGAAGTTTTAGTTTCTTTTTTTGTTTAACCAAAAGAAGTTTTTGTTTCTATTGCAGGTGGATTTAGTTTTTTTTTTTTGAATAAATACTTTGTTTGCAAGATTGATTTTGGATGATGTGATTGGTGGTTGTATAATTTTACGTTATATCGGATGTTGTGTAACATTCCAATTTTTAACCTGATGGGTTAGATTCCTATTGGTTCAGTTGCAAGAAATTTCCTTATTGACTAAAATAATTTAAAAAATTATTAAATGAGAAAAAAAATAATTGAAATCTTATTTACTATCAAAAGCAAACCTTCAACTACATTTTACAGGGAACAATATAGGCAATAATTTATTAGAAATAGAAAAAACCATCATCAGGCGATGTTCTATATATTTTATAAATGCGCATGTATGTGTATATCTTAACGTTATGAAACTAATAAGATAAAATGTTGAAAGTTTATCATTTCTTCTAATTTTCTTAATTTTATAATATTTTAAAAACATATAAAATTAATGAGATAATATATTAAAATTAATAAAAGCATACTTTAAAATGTAAATGCAAATTTTTGCTCAGTGAATGGGAAAAGATTTTCTTAATTTAGTAAAACCCTATAAAATACAAGAAAATAGAATAATAATTAATATAGAACATCAAACTATAATATTACCTAAATTATTTTATATAATCCTGGCTTTAAGCCTTTACAGACTCTAGACTCATCTTGACTTTATTCTTTACAGCTCATAATATTTTCCTCTTACAATTGATTGCTAAGTGACAACATACTTTTCTTTAGTGTTCTTAATCTTGTCTTCTCCACTTTATCTTGTCTGCTTCTTTATGCTGTCGGCAAGTTACTGTTGTTGTCTTTTTCTTGTGCATGATTATATCTGGCTGAGATCCGTGATCGGGTCTTTATAATCTTTAGCTTCAGAGACTTCTCTAATCAATATAAAAGGAATATGTAATTGAATAACAATATTACCATATATAATTATGATGATAATAAAATATTTTCATAGACCCTAATGTATCTTCTCTTTAAATATTTAAATAATTATAAATATTTTGATTCCCACAATTATCATTACATTTAGAAAAATAAAAACGTTATCACTAAATTATGAGAAAATATTCTGGAGTACAGGTTCGTCTGAATTTTTTTTTTCAATTTTGACCCAATGAGATAGATATATAAACTGTTGATAAATATTATTAAATGGTATTACTTAATTTAATTACAACAACTTTTATATTTTAAATAATATTTTAAAAAAGAAATTTTATGATAATGCTAAAATCATATTTATACAACTTTAACCTAGACCATTTAAATTCATGATAAACAGTTAAACACTTTATATATAATGACAGTCCAACCTAAAATGATAGACTAAGAAATTATAATGTTATACAAATGCTTAATAGGTTGTTACAAATAATATTAAGTAAAAGAAAGCCTTGCCGAAGGAAATATAACAAATTTTATTTTTAAAATAATTTAGTATATATGGCCTTCTTGAGTAATTAAAGGCCCCAATAAAGTTCAATGCTAGACGCAGAAGGAGAATTGTTATCAAAGTTACTAAAGTTTTAAAAATAACGATAATTGTTAATAAATAATATCAAGAATATGATAAGCCTTCCGGAAAAGATATACCAACGTTTAATTTCAAATAATATTTTTTAAAAAAACTTTTAGATATGGATATATTAAATTTAAAGGAGAGGACTATTAGTAATTACACTTTCTAGGTTTTTTTCTCACGTAAGATACCATGCATTTGGATTTTTTAATATTAGGAAAAAGATAAACCTTCCCGAAAATATATAAAACCTTTTAATCTTTAAATAATACTTTTTTTAAAAAAAATATTTAGATATGGATATATCAAATTTGATGATTCCGATAATTGTCCAAAATTATGATAAACATTTCAAACATTATATCTTTAAGAAATTCAAATTCACTTATAAAAGGTCAATAATTCTATTCATACTTCTCTAAACTCAAGTGATTTTGAAGATTGATCCTTATATCCATAGGAAGGGTCATTGGGCTATTAGAGAGAATTCTGTCAAGTAAGTATTCAAACCTTCATCTAGTTATTTATATGTAATTTGTTCTGTTTTATTTCACTTATATAAACTTTCTGGAAAATCCTATATAAAGTCACTTTCACAACATAAGCTGTGAAGTTTCACATTGGTTGAGAAGGGGAATGAAGCACGTCTTATAAGGGTGTCAATACCTAATTCTAATTTCAGTTATAATTGTGAAAGTTGTTACCTCCACTTTGGAAAAAGCGAAGTAGATTAGTTTCCCAAAATAGCCATTTTGCAAACTGCCAACTAGAGATGCGAAATCCCCCTAGTACCCTCCAACTCCAATCTAACAGCCGTTATCCGCACCCCGTGGCCCACCATTACTTTCACTTCATTTACCATTTTACCCTCCTCACGCAAATTTCACCACGGACAGACTTACCTTCCGGTCTTTCCCTTGTCCACCTATCGCCTGCTACTCTCTCTGCAACCTAACAAATTCATCTCATCCCTAACAAATCACAAAGAATTATATTCATCAAATAGAAGAGCAAATAAGAGCTATAAAATGCATATTTTTTTGGGCAAAAGATACAATCTGCGTGTGCTAGAGATCTTCAAACTACGATCACACCTTAGATAATAAACATGAAATATTGTAGATCACCCATGCAAAATTTCAGCAAAAACGGAGATAAGATATTAGAGCAACTACCTTCTGGATCACAACCCACACAAACTGCAGCACACTGGAGGTGATATGATGTTCACGCCAAAACTGGGGAAAATCGAAGATTCAAATCACCAATCGCATCCTTCAGATTGGAGATCTGTATGTCTTGAACTGCCCCACAAAATTGCAGGTCAATTGGACCAGAAATCACTGTCTGACCGTCGACTTGATCAAAATCACTCAGATAGAGCTGCAACAGACATGAACATGCGTTCATTAAGATTCTGGGAAATCTAGAGGACTCCAATGGACGATCTGACAGTCTAAAGCGAAGTTCAATGTGTCTGGAAGCTGCTCTAAAAATATCAGCTCGATCTAACAAGAGATCACCTTCAGATTGTAACTTAGATCAAAACTGTTCAGGCTGAAAAACAGAACTTACAAAGAGCAAAACAACCATTATTTTTTTCTCACTCAGAGCCAGGTTCAATGGAGGTCAACCATTAACTTACAAAAAGCAACTTTATGATAATGTTAAAATCATATTTATACAATTTTAACCTAGATCATTTGAATTCATGATAAACAGTTAAACACCTTATATATTATGATAGTCCAACTTAAAAGTGATAGACTAAGAAATTATAATGTTATAAAAAATGCTTAGTAGGTTGTTAAAAATAATATTAAGTAAAAGGAAAGCATTGCCGAAGGAAATATAACAAATTTTATTTTTAAAATAATTTAGTATATATGGCCTTGTTGAGTAATTATAGGCCCCAATAAAAGTTCAATGGTAGATGCACAAGGAGAATTACTACGAAAGTACTAAAGTTTTAAAAATGTTTAAAACGGTAATTGTTAATAAATAATATTAAGAATATAATAAACGTTCCGGAAAAGATCTACCAACCTTTAATTTCAAATAATATTTTTTTTAAAAAAACTTTTAGATATGGATATATTAAATTTAAAACAGCAGGATATTAGTAATTACAATTTCTAGTTTTTTTTCAAGTAAGATATCGTGCATTTGGATTTTTTAATATTTAAGTATCCACACTTTGTCCTACATGTTAATAAATAATATCAAGAAAAAGATAAACCATCCGGAAAAGATAAAAATCCTTTTAATCTTTAAATAATACTTTTTTTAAGAAGAAAAAAATCTTTAGATATGGATATATAAAATTTGATGATTCCGATAATTGTTCAAAATTATGATAAACATTTCAAACATTATATCTTTAAGAAATTCAAATTTCACTTATATATAAAAGGCCAATAATCCTATTCATACTTATTTAAACTTAAGTGCTTTTGAAGATCGATCCTCATATTCATAGGAAGGGTCATTGGGCTATTAAGAGAGAATTATGTCAAGTAAGTATTCAAACCTTCATCTACTCATTTATGTTTAATTTGTTCTGTTTTATTTCACTTATTTAAACTTTCTGAAAAATCCTATATAAAATCACTTCCACAACCTAAGGTGTGAAGTCTCATATCGGTTGTGAAGGGGAATGAAGTATACCTTATAAAGGTGCCGATACTTTCCCCTTGAGAACAAGTTTTCTTGGTGGCTACAATTGCACCCAGGAAAACAAAACCCTACTCTTGACCACGATTGCAAAGAGGGATAATATCTACGAAGGAGGAGTACTGGGCTGTTACATAAGCTCCATTCCCATCCATTAGATTAAAATCTAATCTCATATAGCTTGACTTCTTTTTCCCTATTCTTTTTTCCACTTACCATTTTACTTTATACCACACTAGAAACTACGTTCTCTTATTTGGATTTTATATATGCTGCTTTATTCCTTTAATTTTTATATCTTCGTACATATGGGTTTCAAGTCTAAACACTTTAGAAATAATTTATTATTTCCTGTTTTCCTGACATACATACAGTTGCTCCAACTTATCCATAAAGCAGGTCCTCCATCTTTCTTTTGTAAAGAGCATAATTTGTTCCATTTAGATTAACCATTCTACTTGGGTTACCTCCCTTATATTTTTAATTTTTTATTTATAAGAAAACCTTTTTTTCCCGCTTGACTTTACTTCTTTTTTTTTTTGCCAACACCGTGTGACTTTGCTTGCTGCATCCTAAGCCGCCATGAAATATTTGGAGCGGGCAATTTAATGTGGTTAGTTGGTTTTAAATTGAAACGACCTTAATTGATTGCTTCACACGGGGGGTGGCGTAGGGCCTAAAGCAAATTAAAATTTCACCAGTGCGGGCTATTAAACTTTTAATTTTTGTATAAAAAAAACTTTTAATTTTTAAATAATATTTTTTTTTTAAAAAAATAGATATGGATGTATTAAATTTAAAAGAGGATGTACGCTTCAGCCTTCAAGTAGGATATCATGCGTACGGATTTTTTAAATATTTAAGTAACCACATATTGTCCTATGTGTTGATAGATAATATTATGAAAAAGATAAACCTTCCCCAAAAGATATTAAACCTTTTAATTTTTAAATAATATTTTTTTAAAAAAGAATTTCTTAATATGGATATATTAAATTTAAAAGAGCTGGCTATTAGTAAATTACACTTCAAGTGGGATATCATGCATTCGGATTTTTTTAATATTTAAGTAACCACACTTTATCCTATGTGTTGATGGATAATATTATGAATTCAGATAAAAAAAGGATAGATAATATTATGAAAAAGATAAACCTTGTTGAAAAGATATTAGACCTTTTAATTTTCAAATAATACTTTTAAAAAAAACTTGTAGAGATGGATACATTAAATTAATTCAATGTAATCTAATTTGGATTATTGTCCAAGTTTATTATAAACATTTCAAACTTCTATCTTTAACGAATTCTAATTTCAGTTATAAAAAGGTCAATATTCCCATGCATGCTTCTCCAAACTCTTCCTCACGATGTGAACATCAAATCCATAGAAAGTGTCATTGGGCTACCAGAGAAATTTTCGTCATGTAAGTATTCAAACCTTCATCAATCTTTATGTTTAATTTGTTCTGTTCTGTTTCACTAATATAGTTTCGGAAAAATCCTATAGAAGTTGAAACATATTCTCACCTGCTACATTAAATTTCGTACTGCTTGATTTTTTTTTTGTTGGTCTTAATTCTGGAGATACCGAATCATAGTCGTCGTCTTCCAGTGATCCATTCGTGCCGAGCTGTAATGGAAGTTTCATAGAGAATTTTGCTTATTCATATGCCTCTACGAATTTTGCTTTAGTCATTCTCAATGTCTTCTCTAATAAATTGAATCTTCGTCTCAAACATTATTTTTAAACCACGTAAGGAAAGCTTTTATTTTTTTTTTATTGTCCCACACCTGTTTGTGTACTGTGCGGCCGTTAATATAATTGTCATGTTCCGAGGAAGATGGTTAGGCAGTTAATTACACGTGTCTGTGTACTGTGCGGCCGCTCATCCCATAGAGAATGAGATAAAGATTTTATGATTGAAATCAGTGAAGCGATCGAGCATGGTTTTGAAGAAAAATGGTTGATGACCTAATTAAAAATTTATTAAATTTACCTGATTTGGGATATATATTTGAGTTCAAGTGACTTCATATAGGGTTTTTCTCTGTAGTTTCTCTTCGTTTCTAAATATTTATCAATTCATTTACTTATTAATTCTTACTGTATTTTTCTTTCCCCATGAAATTAAGGATATGAAGCATGCAATGATGAAGAGAACTACTATGAGTAGTGAATCGCATATTAATATACAAACTACGGATGCAATAAAATATGTGCAAACAGTCAAAAGAACATTAGAGAACGAAAAGGGAAAATATGAAATGTTCGTTGCAACCTTCAAAGATTTGAAGGCCGAAAGGTAAATTAATCTCTACTCCTTTTATGCATGTGATCTTTTTTTTTTCTTATTTTTATTTTAATTGGAAAAATTTAAGTGAGTTGGACAGCGTGGATTTTAAATTTCAAGATTTATACTTTTCTAAGTATTATTTTACAATGCCTTTTCTTTTTCAAATCTTTTAACCATGATGATTTCATGTTTACGCGTATTCATATATTTAAAAATTAAATATTAAAATATAAATTTATAGTTATTATATTGTTCTCAAACTTCTTTTTTTTTCTTTTTATTTAAATTGGAAATTTTCAAGTGAGTTTCAAAACGGCGGTTTTAAATTTCAAGATTTATATTTTTCTAAGTATTATTTTACAATGGCCTCTTCTTCTTCTTCTTCTTCTTTTTTCTATCAAATTTTTAACCTTTCATGTTTACTTATGATGTATGTGCCTTTTCATATATTTAAAAATTAAATATTAAAATGTAAATTTAAAAATATTATATTTTTCTCAAACAGACCTCTTATTAGGTTCAGATTTATTTTTTATTTGTAGGTAATTCTGAGGTATTCCTCTGTTTATGCGCTCACTTTTAGAAAAATAGGAGTTGTATCCTGAGATAATTTAGTGATTTTAAATAATCCTCTCAAATAAATATGATTCCTTACAGGTTACTTTAATCTATTTTTTTTTAAATAATTGACCGTTGCAAGAATATCTTCATCTTATGTTTTTATATTTTCTAATTTAGAAAAGGGAAATTAATTTTTTAACAGTTCAACTTTTGACTTACTTACTATTTAATTCTTAACTATAACTCGATACAATTCAGTTATCAAAATTTTGACTTGTCTACAACTCAGTCCCTAATTTTTTTTTTAAAAAAATTTATATACTGTAGCAAGAATATAGCTTGCCTTTGTGGGACTGATTTCTTTGAATTCTTGCCATTCTGATCTTTGTGTGATTTTGATGAAAATAGGAAACAGAATTTTTGAACTCTCACCTCAGTTCAGTTTCTTGCCATTCCCTTTCTTTTCGCCGCTTCTCCAGTCCTCCTCTAAGTGTAATTGAGTTGGAAAGTGATTTTAATCCCCTCAATTTTTTTCTTAGTCATCTTAGATACTTTCTAAAATTCATCTATCATGTTTTTAAACCGTTATCTTTAATCACTCTCAATTGCGGAAATATGAAAAAAAAATGCTTTAAGAGAAAAATTGTTCCTAAAAAAATTTTCAAACTTGGATCACAAAATATTTCAAGTTATTAAATACACTTGAAAAATATACTTTGATGGCAAAATTGCATTATAAAATATTTTAGGATACTAAAGGCACCTAAAAAGGGGAAAAAAATCACTCAAGTCACTGAATAAACTTAATCCATTATCTTATTTTTCTACTTTAGAACATTTATGTTAACTTACGTATTTAATGTATTTCTTTCGTTTTCTTTATTTTGGTTGCAGATGTGACATTGCGGAGTTCTTAGCTAGAATGAGGGAAATATTGAAAGGGCATGACTTTTTGATTTTGGGATTAAACATCTTCTTGCCCAAAGAATGCCTAATCCCTCCTTCTTATGATCAAAATCTCAATCTACTAAAGAAGAAAATAAAAAAGCCTCTTAACAATGAAAAGGGTAGCAGAGACAAGAAGCCTAATAAGAGTAAGATAAAAAATCGTAAGGCTAATAATGATAAGAGTGACAATTTGTATAACGGAGAAGTTGATCTCAACAAATGCAAACGCTATGAGGAAACCAGCTACGTGTGTTTGCCTGATGATTATCAGACTCCTATTCCCAGTGGGAGATCTGAGCTTGAGGCTTCAGTTTTAAATGATCGCTTGGTATTGAACCCAAAAGTTGATCAAGATTATTATTCTAAGCCCGAGGAAGAGGTCAACTAGTATCAAGAAAGACTGAGCAAAGTTGAAGATAAAACAGTTTGAAATGGACATGTTATTTGAGTCTTGCAGCTCAGCCTATAAACGTCTCAAGGAAGTGTACAAGAACATACTTGAGAATAAGATCAGTGTGAAGGGCTCAGAAGATTACTTCAGGTTTTCACATTTGAGAGTGATGGAGCATATGTACGGTAAGCGAGGTCTCAATGCTTTGGAGGAATTACGCAATGAGCCACTTGTTACTTTGCCTAAAATGTTAAAGGATCTTGAAGAGAAGCATAAGGAACTCAAACGCTGTCGTTTAGAAGCCAACATGGTTTGGGCTCAAGATTATGCTAACAACCACGCTGAGTCACTTCATTTACCATCATAGCCCTTTTTATGCCGTTGTTTTTGGGTTGAAGTGCAATCTTACTAATAAGTTTTTCACTAGGAGTACCATGTAATTTACAAAAATTACACCATTTTTAAAATGTTGTATCTATTTTTGCAATATTCAAAACTTAATTGTACGAGGTGCTGTTGATAAAAAACTTTGTTGTTAAAATTTCATTCTAACTCTTGTTTCTTTTATAAACTAATTTGTTATTAGGCCATTGTTAATTGCATGAAGTAGGAAGTTTTAGTTTCTTTTGTTGTGGGATTTATTTTTTCTTAGAATAAATACCTTGTTTGCAAGATTTATTTTGGTTAGAATTGCTAATGAGTTGTGTAAGCTGCTTTGTGGTTATATAATATTTTACTTTCCAT
>QFDD01005909.1:0-16471 GCA_006871305.1 Vachellia collinsii | reverse complement strand
CATTTTTAGCTGGAATATGAGATTAATAATTTTCATTTAGATCAATAATTGAATCTGACAGATATTTTGCTATACATCATGAATGCAATATTCGATGAACTTCTAGTTCATACTATTATTTTTGAGGATCTACATTTGATGTTAATAATGTATTCAATGTATTTTCTTTTCCAACTACTCAATTTCTCCCCCTCATGTGGAAAAACTTTGTCAAATGACAATTAACCAATAATGCAGTATAAGTCTCATAAATCTATTTGTTCCTTTTAGAAACACCATTTTGTTTCATTTAGAGACAAACAAGAAGGAGAATCTTGCCCAACATTTATCTCAACTTTCCATCTATGTGCATTATGGTGGATCAATAAGAACAAACAGTGCACATTCAGACCTTTGAGATGGAAAATATCTGGCTCTTGATCAAAAGCCAATTTAACAGGGAGAATCTTGTTGGCTTGATGTGTATAAGTGCTACAATATATCAAATCAAATATGCCAACACTGAAGTGGAAATCTTGTTCTCATAAGTATTGATCAAGCTATACACGGAGGCTTTAACAAATGATTTATGGATCGTACAATTTGAAAATTGTGCACTCATCATCATAATGATTTATTCAAACAATTTTACAAACTTTAGGCTGCAAGTTAATAATGATCACACATGTAACTATCTTGTAGATGCATCTATCAAATTTATTGAATACATGTATGGTTTGCATACTTTTTGAATGGGTCCATATAAATTAATATATTTCCAAAAATGTAGAGATCCATTTCAAATCATAATTAATGATCTTCTCATTATTCATATTCTATTGAGAACAAGTAGCACATAAATAACTTTTGAATTATATAATATGTTGGTTATTTATGAAAAATCTTATGGTTCTTCAATAGATGTCAGTTCATAATTTTTGAATATATATTGCATCTTATATATGATTTGGATGATCAAACAAGTCATGCCAACAATAAATTTGTTTTGATCAGTAAACTTCTGGTTTAATGTAATAACAGTAAACAAATAACATAAAATAAATAATAATGAATAAAATAGAAAATAGCAGAAAATGTAACAATGCAAATATAATAATACGAATAATAATTAAATAAAATTCGTAAAGATTAAACAATAATATAAAGTAAAATATTATAACAAAAATTAAATTATTATGGTTTTAGGCCAATGATGAGAATTTAATATTATATAACTTTTAGCCATTTATCTTCAGGATAAATGAATTGTGTGACTTCTGACTATCCAACAAAAGTATATAGCTTCTGGCCATATAATAAGGAATTAAATGAATATAGCTTTTGGCTAGATTGTCAGATAAAAAAAGATATATGGCTTCTGGCCATTTGATATAACTTCTGGCCATTTGATATAACTTCTGGTTATATCATTTCAAGATATAAAATGGATATGACTTTTGGCCATATAATCAAGATGATATAACTTCAGGTCATACTTTCAAAATATAAAATTAGATCATGAGGCAAAACTAAAATAACATTAATAATATTAAAGAACTTGTAAGAAAAATTGAAATAAGATAGAGTAATAACAACAATCCCCAATCTTAACCATGGAATCTGGTGTTTAAAACATCCGGTAAAATAATCAACTAATTCCATATAGTGGCTCATCAAATTATCCCAAATTGATCAAGAGTATATAAATTAAAAATGCAACAAGATAAAGTATATGAAATTGTTTATATCTAAGATAAGTAACCTTTTGTAAGAACTATCGTGCTGATAACATGTTATAAAATGAAAGAAATAAAGATGAGATTGAGATGAAGAGAATGAGGAGAATAAGAGAAACAAGTGAGCATTTGGAGAAAAAGGAAGATAATATATTCATTCTCTTCAAGCTTACAAACACTTGGTTCATATATACTATTTATAGGCAACAAATCCTTTAATTCCATTACAACAATTACAACAAGAAATAAGTACACATTATTGTAGGATATGTAACATAAAAGTCATTATGTGTATTAACCATATAAAACTCCAAAGAAGACATTCATATTGTAGGTTATTACTTTAAGTGTAGAATTCCAAGAGATAAGGTTATGAACCTCCACACTTGATATTGTACTATTCATAACAAATTATTGATTATCTTCTTTTATTTGGTTACATGTCCATAAAGTTCTCTAAACATTATATATATAACCATTGCTTTTGAGTTTGTTATAATATTATTATTCTTCAAACTCTAACATTATATGAACCTAAAACTTTTATTTAATAATCTTAATATGCAATTATGTGAAACTTAAGATATAAATCAACTCTAGTTTGAATTGCCTTTTGTAACTACATAAGCAAGTTTAAAAGTTAAAAAAAAATCAATTTTGAGTTCAAAAATTACTTGTTTGGATCAGTCTTGGAGTCAAATGAATTTTTTTTCCCAAAAATAAAGCTGGACCTCAGTCATATTTTGCAGTTTTTGTGCTGTAAAAGCCTAACGCGTTTTTTAACTAACATTTTTATTTATGTAAATCATATATACTAATTGACCATTTTTATGAATCCACAAGTGTTTGCAGCCTTTTTTGGATCATAATTGTTAGATATGCAATTAACTGACTAATTCGATGCACGTACTTTTAAGTGATTATAACGGCTATATATTCAGGGTTTGAACACAAAATCACCATTGAGTATTGACTAAGTTGGTTCAACCCGATATTGTCTATCACGTAATTGTAAACGCATCTTATAGTAAATATTTAAATTTTGATTCATTATATTATGAAAGACTAATTAATTCTGCATAACCCAAACCATTGATACATTGATAAGTTATAGTTATATTATAGACATGTTAAACATTTGTTGTCGTTTCATGTTTTCGAAATTAATGACATTTAAATAATTTTACAAAAAGTTAATCCAAGGTCAATCTCCAGAGATTTCCCAGTAATAACTGAAGATAAATGTTTTAGGGAATTTTACTTTGATTGTTCCTCAAAGTTATAGGATGTTTTAGCTTTATATTACTTTATATAGTTTAATATTCCTTTGTTAATAATTAATAATGTAATTGAGATTAAAATTAAGGATATTGTTCGAAAATAGAAGAACGAATTTCTTTTCTTTTCTTTTTTTGCCAAAGAAATAGAAGAACGAATTAAACATCACTAATGTGAGAATGAGAATAATTTTCTGTGATTATTATTTCTTAATTTATTAAATATTAATTATGAAGAAAAATAAAAATAAAATTAAATACTATTTTTCTGTTTTGTTTGGGTTGCGCCGTTGCTCTGTTTGCTGCGCACCACCACCTCTCTCTACGCTTTTCTCTCTCTAGAATCTCTGGGGTTGGATTGGCCTTTGACAATACTCTCGTCTTCGATTCCAGGTTTGTATGCCCCAATGGATCCTCCGATGCTGTCTTCGAATTTCATTGCTCTTATTATTTGTTTATTAATTTTCTTCATATTTATCGGCTTTCATTTGGATCGTTCGTTCGATTTTAATCAATGTTTCTGGCGTTTTTGGCCCGAGATCTTGGTTACCCAGAGCATAGATTGCCTCGGAGTTCATTTGGTTCCGGTTTTCATGCAATTGGGCTCTAAGTGCAGTTGTTGGAATCTCGTTGTTTTTATTTTTATTCGGGAAATGGTTTAATTTATTTGATTGATTTTGAGCTTAAATTCGTATTGAGTTACTCTCTATTTTAGGGGTTTATTGATATTTATTTCTTTTACCGGGGTGGCTTTTGTTTTTTCCTGGTGTGAAGTTGGGGAAGTTTGGTTCTTAGTATTATCGGGAGGACATAATGAATGAAGCTTTTACTTTTCTTTTGACTTCTATATGTTCGTTGTTAAATTTGAATAATGAGAAAGCTATCATCGCCCAAGGCTAATAGTGTGTTAGTGCTCTTTATTTTTTGTAATTGGGAAAATATCAGTATTGGCATTTAATTTTTTCCCCTTCCCTATTATCTCCGTGGAAAAAATGTGGCTGGATTATAAAGTGAATGATTTGTGGAATCAAAAACCTAATGTAAATTGTCACCCTCTATAATTGCAACGGAAGATTTTATGAAGCAGCCTGGTTATTGTAAATTGTCACCCTCTATAAAATGTACGAGTTATTGTATGATCCTAATGCAACGTGAAGATTAGGGGCTGATTAGGGCTCTCCTTTTGTTTCTGTGCTTCCCCCCTTCAGTTGGAGTTAGAAGAGAATTGCTAGTGAAATAATTCTTGAGTGGTTAATGGCTGGGATTGTGAATGACGAGTCTGGAGCGGGGAAGTCTGTGGAGGGAATTTCAACTGGGCAACGTTGTCAATCTGGTGAAGCATTGGCAGAATGGCGTTCCTCTGAGCAGGTGGAAAATGGAATCACATCTACTTCGCCCCCCTACTGGGATACTGATGAGGAGGATGATGGTGGTATGTGGGTGTGTGTGTGCGCATTCTTTAATGGTGTCTTTTGAATATATGTTCTTGTGGATGTTATTTTTCATTTGTGTTATTTTGATTCCTATGCATGGAAATGAGATAGGAAACGGGTAATTATGATACAGAGAATACTGGCATTATTGGTGGAATTGTGTGAAACATGATATCTGCCATTTCTGAAGTCTTTTGCTCATTGGTTATGGCAATAAGAAGAAGAAAGCTTTACTATGCATCTTGACCTAGCGATACTATTAACAAATATGAGTGTCTGTTCATAAGTTTTGCAGTGAAATTATCAAGTCATCAAATTTCCTTGGATGTTAGTTTATGTTGGCTACATTATAGTTTTTCTATGAACAGGAAGTGATAATATTTCAATTATCATGGGGTGAAAACAATTGCTAGCATTGCTTGTGCTTCTGGCTAATCATGCTACAAAGACATCAAATCTTTTGCGTAGTTGAAGGTTTTAAACTGCTGCTAAATCACCACTTTTGAGTGTGGGGGCAGTTCAGTGAGGAACTTGTCTCTTCTGTTGTGGCAATTGGCCAATGCCAACTATGTGTCTAATCAAATATGGCAGATGCCTCACTGACATATCGCAATCCCAACTTCAGCTGCATCATGTTTGATGAAATGAATAGATTCCTTGTGTCTTTTTATAGAGTCATGAATATTATGCAAGTGAAAGTAGTGATATATGTTACTAAATATGCATGTCATTTGTTATGAGAAATAACATTGTCAGTGACTTATCCTAATATACCATCATGGATTCATATTAACAAGTGACTGTCCGATTTTTCATTCATAAAATGAATTGTTTGAGATCTATTTGTTCTTTTCAGGTCCAAAACCTTCTGATTTATATGGAAAATATACATGGAAGATAGAAAAGTTTTCTCAGATTACCAAACGGGAACTTCGGAGTAATGCATTTGAGGTTGGCGGCTACAAATGGTATCAGACCTTAAATTAAACTATTGGCCTGACATGCCTTTTTGTGTGCTTATGTGTCTTGCTATCCATGATGTGTGTTGTTATTTTAATCTTGTCCTTCCTTTCAATATGTCCAATCAACATACATGCATGAGCTTCTTGTCATGCACAAGTAAATCTTTGTCAGATGAAGCTTGAATATAGGGATTCCATTGCAGAATCGCGAATTGCAGACTTTATATGTATAGTTTCGCATGAAACCATTTCTCTCTCTTTTTCTTGTAATGAATTGAAAGTGGAAGTTTGAACGGCTTTTCTGATATTGTGAAACTTTCAGACATTTATTTGGGCGTCTATGGTTATCATGTGCTACTTTTTTGTACTTGGGAAATTCCCTTCTCTCTTGCCTCATTAAATGGTTTGCCCAATGTCAAGAGTGTTTGGCGATGGTCATTCATTCCATAGCCTTGATATTGGGGTTAGTTTATATGGTCCAACTGATGCATATGATTTAATAAAAATTGTTAATTGAATTTTGCTGCAGTTTTATGTTTTAAAACGTTGGCCTAATCCACCTGTCATGTGTTCCAGGTACATTTTAATTTATCCACAAGGCTGTGATGTTTGCAATCATCTCTCTCTGTTTCTATGTGTAGCTAATCATGACAAACTTCTTCCAGGTTCGGCTCTTTAACTGTTTTAGGTTTCTCTGATCATCACTAGTTTTACAAGCCTGTCTTTTAATCCTTGTCTGTTATTTTTTGGTTATACAGGATGGAGTCATTTTGCACAATTTACAATTGCTGTGGTCAATAAAGATCCAAAGAAATCAAAATATTCTGGTCTGTTGTCTGTTTAATGATTGGATTAGCTATTAAAGTCTTTGATGGTTATTTAAGCACTGTTGAGTAACTTTGCATGGAATTTTTTAGACACATTGCATCGATTTTGGAAGAAGGAGCATGACTGGGGATGGAAAAAATTTATGGAGTTATCAAAAGTTTATGATGGCTTTGTTGATGCTTCTGACAATTTGATAATAAAAGCTCAAGTTCAAGTCATCAGGTATTCTATGCTTAATTTATTCCAAGTTTCTTGCATATTCATGCAAATATAATATCTTGTTAGTATATATGGTGGCATATTAATGAGTTTAACTCTGGAGTACATGTGACTTAGTTCATAGTTGACTCATCAGATATGACTATGGGATTTGGCCTAGGTCAATATTCTAGCATTTATAATATATTCTATCACTTCTATGTGCTTGTTTACTTTGATTGTAGTCCACTGGTTTCAGTTGTATTTTCTTTCCTTGTCAATAAAGAGAGAAAAATGAATGCTTTGTAATTAATATCTTTTTTAATTTCTGGGGCTTGAGGATCCAATCATTTACGGAAGGGGCATGATGCCTTTAAAATGGAGGCATCAACACAGGCATCCAACATACTGTTTAAGATACTTTAGTAACTTACATACCTCAATTATTCATAGATATTCAAGATGCCAAGGAGGCATAGGATATCATCTTTGTAGCTTGTATTTCATATCACTCAAAATCATAGGGATCATGTGTCATTGAATTGATATCTTTACTAACTCATGAAATTGGTTTGCAATCAGTTCATCTCTTTGTAATGGTATTTATTATCCTGAGGTTGCAAAGCTGGAATAATTTGTGCCATTCTATAACCCTGAAGCATCATGCTCCAAAGAATTTTTTAACAAAAGAATGAGGGTGCATTGACTAGTGTGGCTAATAGATAGCTACGTTCTGTGAGTCTGCATAATGTCATTCTTCAAAATTTTAACTTATCGTGACAGGTCCTATGATGCACATATATCGTTTTAAAGGCTCTTTGAGATCTCATTCTAAATCCCCTCAACTTCTATGCTCTTTACTTGCTTTTGAAAACAGAAAATATGACCTCCTCAACCTTTTTCGCATATTCATATTTTGTTACAATATTCTTATCATTGAATCTTGAAGAAACTCATGTGTTTCTCTTCCACATTTTGATTTCCACCTAATTTTTGAAAACTTTTATTGATTGTCTTTGGTAGAGAAACTGTTATTTTATAGAGAACTTCATGCTATCACCTTTACGGTCATCCTTGGTTTTAAATTTATTGCTTGTTATATTGTCCTTGATTGGTAATGTGGCTCCAACAAAATGGAAGGAATGTTAAATTAGCAATTCCTTTTGCCCCATTGTCTTGGGCGAGGATAATCTTTATGTCCTCTTTGCTCATTTCTGCAAGGGGGAGTGTCCCACGTGGATTTTAAAAGGAATTGGAAATCTGTTGTAATATAGAGCCTAGGCTGGTTTTTTTGTATTAGATTTTGCTTATGAAGGAATTCTTATTATGTGTTTTAACTCCTTGCATTGTTCTCTTATAAAAAAAAGTTCTTTTTCATCTGTGAAAAAAATTTTGCTAAATGAATACAACTCAAAAATTCATCAAGAATTTCATATATCTGTAATATGATATTAACTGCAACCGCTCTTTAGTTGACAACAAACTCAAGATAACTATCTCTGCTTTTACATCTTTAAAGGTTTGGTTTTCTTTTTATACTGATTTAATTGGTATGCTAACAATTTAGTAGTTTGATGCATTATATTTATAATTCTGGAAGCTACAAGGTAGTTGTTGTATGTGTATAAACTAAAATAGATAGAATGTAGATGAAGGTATGTACACTATTTTTAAACTGGAATTCATCATTTAAGAGCTTTCCATTTTCGTTTTATCTTTATAAACTTGCTTTGCAGTCAACTGTTTCTAATTTACTTTGAAGGTTTGAATTAGTTTTCTGATCATATTTGGATTCTTTTGGGAAATTGTAGGGAGAAAGCAGACAGGCCTTTTCGTTGTCTTGATTGTCAATATAGGAGAGAACTTGTTAGAGTATATCTGACAAATGTAGAACAAATTTGCCGTCGTTTTGTTGAAGAGAGACGAAGCAAGCTTGGGAAATTGATAGAGGATAAAGCTAGGTGGTTGAGGTTGTATTCTCGCCTTAAAAAAGTGAAATTTATTCATGCAGAATCTGAAAATATAGTCCTTCTTTCTCCTATTTGCAATTCTTAGCATGACTTGTTCCTCCTTATATAATTTAGGATCATTAAGTGAGGTTGTATTCTCGTCTTTAAAATGTGAAAATTATTTATGCAGAATCTGAAAATATAGTCCTTTCTCCTATTTGCAATTCTTTTCATTATTTGTTCCACCTTATATAATTTAGGATCATTACTTTTTCCTCCACTTAGATAGTAAGAATTGATGTAAAGCTAATTTTGATATAAATAAGCTAATCTTATTGAGTGATGGATGCATAATTTTCTGATAAACTGGAAGACGGATGTACAGTTTAGTTGCACCCTGGGATATTTGACCAATGTTTTATGTATTTTGCCATCTTCATTTGTATGCATTTTAGCATGTATGGGCTTCTTGCTTGTATTTGATTGCATTTATAAAAAAATTACTAGTGCTTAGTTCTTACATCAAGGAAGTAAGGAATGGTGGGAATATGCATGTCTGGAATGAAGAAAAGTTAACCCGAAGATGAATGGATAATGTAATGACACATTTTGGTCCATATGCCCCCGTTTTATGTATCCTGCCATCTTCATGTAACCATGTGCCTTTGCATGTGTGTGTGTGTCTTTTTTCTTGCATTTTACTGCATATAGATAAATTAACCATTATCTATATTGTTAATTGGAATGAAAACTGTTCCGGTACTTGCAAAATGAGTTTCGAATTGCTTGCAAGTTATTTTATATCTTAATTGATGTATGATTTTACTGATTAATCAAAACAAATTTTTTCCATAAATGCAGCTTCTGTGCTTTCTGGCTTGGAATTGACCAAAATTCTAGGTGTCACATGTCCAGGGAGAAGACTGATGTAATTCTAAAAGTAGTTGTAAAGCACTTCTTTATAGAGAAAGAAGTAACTTCTACTTTGGTGATGGATTCGTTGTATAGTGGATTGAAGGCGCTTGAAGGCCAGACTAAGTGCAAAAAAGGCAGGGTAAAGGCTTTGGATGCTGAAGAAATGCCAGCGCCAATTGTTTGTGTAGAGAAAGATATGTTTATACTGGTGGATGATGTTTTACCGCTGCTTGAGAGGGCTGCTGTAGAACCACTGCCTCCAAAGGACGAGAAGGGTCCTCAAAATCGTACGAAGGTGAGATGCAAAATTTATGTTGGTTAAATGAAATTAGTGTCATTTATGTTGCTGGTTAAGTAGGGCATGCTCTTTGAATTTGATGGCATTTATGATAGATGCTAGAAAATGAAGAAATGGGTAGAAGTAGAAGAGATTGGAAACAACTAAATCTTCTGTTACAAACATGGTAAAGAGAGGACTTTTAGCATATTATTCTGAAGTTGTGTTTTTCATCCGGAAAAGTCATTTCATTTGGGAACCCTTTAGTGATTGACAAATCCTGGCATTTTTAATGAATTTGTTGGCAAAAATTTAAGCATGTTAGTGTTCAAAAAAGAGAGAGAAGAAAGTACATAAGTAAAACTACTTCTGTTGTTGATTTTTAATTTTTTATCCTATGGTTGCTTGTCCGCTGGTTCCCTAATACATCGATGCAGATAGTGTATTTTTCAGATTTTGCATAGTTTGCTGGATGGGTTATCCTCCCTTCTTTTACTTGTTTATTCAAGGGTATGCCTTCATTTCTAAATGGCGAAGTGTTTGATTAGGATTGCTGAAGATTCCAGATTTTCCTGAAACACACTCCTGCAATGATTGATTTTGAGAGAATAGTTTTATGTTTGGGTTATTATTCTAACGTGTTGTGATTAAAATTTCCTTTGCAAGAGAAAAATTGATTTTGGCCTAATGAATTGTTCTGGAGCTTTCCGGTGGACATCCAAATTCAATTAATTGGCTTATTTAAAATTTTTGCTTATGCTTGATGATGGGGATATTAGTAGATCACTAGCAAAAAATTGAATTTGCGCTTAGGATTTGAGATTAGCATATATAGTCCCTTCCACTTCTGTTACTGGAGATATATGAGCTCACTGTCATCATTTAATGGTGAGTTAAAATATACAGTTAGTATTAAACATATCCAATGGTAATTTAGACTAGGGATATCATATGTGTAATGAAGTGTATGAATCAGGATTTAGCTTTATGTTTTGCTCTTTTAATAGTTGGTAGCTTGCTCTCCCTTCGTTGTAGGATGGGAACTCTGGTGAGGACTTCAATAAAGACTCCATAGAGCGTGATGAAAGGCGTCTCACTGAACTGGGTCGCAGGACTGTGGAAATATTTGTCCTTGCCCACATATTCAGGTAGTCAAAAAAAGCATTTGTTAAATGTAGTTGATTATTATGCTCTTTCTAATTGTTTACCTCATGGATGCAGCAATAAAATTGAGGTTGCATACCAGGAAGCTGTTGCATTAAAGAGACAAGAAGAGCTCATCCGTGAAGAAGAGATGGCTTGGCTGGCTGAAAGTGAGCAGAAAGCAAAGCGAGCAAATGAGAAAGAAAAGAAGTCAAAGAAAAAACAGGTTTGAAATGTACCAAAACTGCATTCTAGGGGTATAACAGATCTCTTAAAGTTGATTGAGAGATGCTGCTGAGTTTTTTGACAACTGGTGTCCTCTGAAGTGAAAATCTCCTTGAAGTGGTGTAATTAAAAAACTGCAATTCAACTTATAATTGTAGGTTATATGTGACATCATACAAGGTAGTAAAATTAAGAGGTGGAGATTACACTTCACATAATCGTGATTTTTTGTTGGTTATGTGGGACATTTTCAGTAGGTCATGTTTTCAATTGAGGAGTGAAGGTTACTTCATCCGTAATCACACCAGAGAAGATTGCTGAGTTAAAACACATCATATACAAGAAATTGTATATCATAGGGAACAGCAAGGTGTTTCTCACATGGAAATTGCAGCAAACATATGGCTATTGGACATTTTAGCTGTTCTCCTAATTGAACGTCTCAAAGAAACAACCTCATTTTTCTTGTATATGATGGCTAATTTAGAGAGTATATTTATCCTTCTGAAGCATTTTGAAATAATTGGTTAAATTTCATAGCTGCAATTGCTTATGGTGGAATCATTCCTTCAACACTTTCCCATCTCCATATATTTGTTGCATGTTTAAAACCTTTGTTTCTTCCCAATTATGTAAATTACATGCCATCTATGCTTTTGATGAATTCTATTGAAGCTTTGCTCAATATGTACTTGCAATTATTGATCAGAATGAAAGGTGCTTTCTTGAGATTCCCTTTTCCTTGTATGCCTTCTGTTTGATGTGATTAAGTGATGTTCCTGGGGATGGTGAAACTTTTTCATTGTAGCTTTTCCCTTCAATTGCTGACAGATTGTTCTTCGTAATAGGCCAAACAGAAAAGAAACAATCGGAAAGGTAAGGATAAAGGGCGGGACGAGAGGCCAATTGTGGTTGTACATGACAAGCATCAAGAGGACAACCCTGCTGATAAGAAAAAAGATTCTAATATGGAGGAGGTGCAAACTGTAGCTGAAAAGCCTGATGCATTGGAAGATGTTTCTGATGTCTCCGACTCTGTGGATGGAGTAGTTGAAGTGCTCCAGCCTGATTCAGAAGACAGAGAGGCTAGTCCAGTTAATTGGGACACTGATGCATCAGAAGTTCATCAGCGCACTGAGGCTAGGAGAAATGGTATAGGTGGTTTTTCATCTACACAGAATGATAATGAAATGGCTGAAAAAAGGAGCAGTTCATTGGTGGATGATACTTCTTCGACTTGTTCTTCTGATTCTTTGCCATCAATGACCATGAATGAACCCTTTAAGGGGAACTCTTACCCAAATAACACAGTCCAAAAGTCACCTAATAGGTAGGAAAACAGCCCAGTGTTTCTTTACTGGTGATGAACATAAATGACGTGCTTATTGATTTAATTATTCTTTCATTCACTCATTTGAAACGTTTGCCTGTAGAGGTAAGAACCCAGGTAAAGCATCAAATGATGGGTCAAGTTGGACCAATGAGATGGATAGTCAAGCATCTAGGTCTGCCACTGAAGTTGGGGATGCTAATGATGAGCCTGGACTAGGCAGGGTGGGGGAGTCATCAACTGAGAGTACTGTTATCACTTTGCAGGATCGTTTAAAGTGGCTTGAGCAACCTGTTGTCAAAAAGGTGGGCTGCTTTCTGCCCTTTTGTTGTGCAAATTATGAAACTATTACCATATATCCTTATTCTTCTAGTCAGTTTTTTTCCCCTCTGTGATTTGCTGTGATTGTTTGATTTGTTCCCTTTTCGTTCAAGCTCTTCCTGTCTTAACTCTGCACTTCTTCCATCTTTGTCTCAATATTGATATGCATGGGAATGAAAAATAACCAGGGAAAGGCCTTTTGTTTGTTCATCTTAGTTTCATCTTCTGCTGTACATGGAAGGTGGTATCATTTTCCAAGCCTTCCATTCTTCTATCTTTTCTTTCTCATACATCTACTGCTGTGCAATGAAAATTGAAATGGCTTCCGTCTCAGGCTTTTTTATTTTAATTTTTTGTCGAGCTATCTAGTCGTTGTACTTCTGGCCAACTATATCTAGCAAAACTTATTTGCTGTAAAATCTTAGACATAAGCAAAGGAATTGGGATTCCTTGTTCCTGGGAAGGGAGGAATATAAGATTTCAAATGGTAATAAAAATTAATGGTTGATTTGTTGTATACTTTGAAGATGCTTCTTTGAGGTTTTTTTTCCCAACTAAATATTTGCTGTCTTTTACTGGTGAACTATGTAATCATTATTACATCTAAGGCGGTATCATTTTCCAAGCCTTCCATTCTTTTATCTTTTCTTTCTCATGCATATACTGCTGTGCAATGAAAATTCTACTGCTGTGCAATGAAAATTGAAATGGCTTCCATCACAGGCGTTTTATTTTAATTTTTTGTCGAGCTTCTAGTCATTGTACTTCTGGCCAACTATATCTAGCAACACTTATTTGCTGTAAAATCTTCGTCATAAGCAAAGGAATTGGGATTCCTTGTTTACCAGTCCAATTTGTTTTGCTTTTCCAATTGATAGGAGGAGGAAGTTCTCCAGCTACAGAAACCGAGCATAAAAGACGAACCTGACAAAGCAAGAGCAGTTGACGGCAAAAGCCTACCAAAAGAGGGGACCCGAGCGGTGCCATCCTCACCTAAAAGTCCTCCAACACGTCTGCCCTCCTCTTTGAGTGCTAATGTAGATCCTGTGCATGTCAGGAAAACATCTCCAACTAGCTCCCAGCAGATTGATGTATCTTCACCTTCTTCTCTACCACCTGTAACAGTTGTTTCCAAAAGTGATACCCAGAGGACTGCAGTTGCAAGAACAACTGAAAGATCTATGGCACAATTGCCTGTGGTGTCAAGACCTTCTAGTACTCCTTTGGTTCCTGGTCCCAGGTCAATTGCTCCTGTGGTCTCTATGGTTCAAACAGCTCCACTACTTGCACGCTCGATGAGTGCATCAGGACGGTTGGGTCCTGATCCCTCACCAGCAACTCATAGTTACGCTCCTCAGTCTTACAGAAATGCCATGATGGGTAACCCTGCGACCTCCACTGCAACTAGTGTCACTCATTCCAACCCCTCAAGTTCAGGAGTAAACCTTTTGCCTAGTTATTCACAACCATCTTCCATGCTATCTTCACCTATGTATTTATCACAAACATCTGAGAGAACGGATTCTAATTCCAGTGCGTCTGGTCTTCCTTTTGGCATGATTGCACGAGATGTTTTACAAAATGGATCCCATTGGATTGAGAATTCTCAAAGAGACGTCAATCGGAGCATGCACTATGATGCACCTTCTGGTTATAATGACATCCAAAAAAATGACATGTTCAAGGCTGTGCACAGTGGATCTACGAGCAGCATGCTAACTGAATTACCAGCCTGCACATCTGGCCGTCAGACTCAAGGTTTATTGGCAGATGAGTTCCCACACCTTGATATCATCAATGACCTTCTTGATGATGAACATGGTGTTGGCAAGGCAAGCTCTGTCTTCCAGTCTCTTAATAATGGACCACACTCGCTAAATCGACAATTCACTTCTCCCGGAGTTTTGGGCACATGTGATAACGCTTTAAGATCTACCAGTTCTTGCAAGTTTGAGCGATCACGAAGTTACCATGATTATAGACTTCATCGAGGATATAGCTCGTCCAGCATGCACTTTGACACAATCAGGGATTATGTTCCGCAGAGTAGCACCCTATCACACATAAACGGGCATGCCGACGGGTTGATCCAAAATCAATGGCAGGCGGCTAATCCTGATCTGTCAGCACATCTAGGCATGAGACATACAGAGAATGATGGTTATTCGTACTATCCAGATTATTCAAGTATGGCGTGTGGTGCCAATGGTTATACTGTATTCCGGCCATCAAATGGTCCTTGAAAAGGACAAAAAGATGAATGCAGGTTGCCCCATGAATTGAGGTCACCCTCAAAATGTAATGATGTTTGAATGAAGCTATAATCCATCTCTCTCTTGATGATTTAGAAGAAGACCATTGTGTAAAGAGTGTTTCCCAGTTATTTGCTTCCAGCACCATTTTCATGCTTCAGTCTTCTGGGATTATTTGTCTAGCGTTTTTATTATTTATTATTATAATTTCCTTTCCCTAAATACTGGCAGGCGCAGAATTTGAGTCACACCTCACATCACTGGATCCCATCTTATTGATTTCTTTTGTGAAATTTCAACTCTTGGCATGTTTCTCACTTCTCACGCTATGATTGCTCCTTTTTATAACCAAAGAACTAGCCCCCAATAGACATTGAGGGAGATATATCACTATTATAATTATAAATATAATTAAAAGACATCTAAATAGTGATTGCAAGAACTCCACTGTAGGACTTTGATGCAGTAAAGCACAGAATTCTGTTTTGAATTAGTATTTAGTAGTAGCTGCTTCTGCCACAGTTGATATGCTAAGGGATCACAAATATGCTCGAAAGGATCAAATACGACCAAGCCGACTCCATTTCAGTTGATGCTTTAGTTTCATATACAAGCATGCTAGAAAAGCTACAAAGTACAGTATAAATGAGGGTAATGTAGTACTTAGCATTTTGATGTTATTCTCCGATACTTCTAATACCTTCTGATGTTATTTTTCAGTTATAACAATCACTCTAATCTTATTTATTTTTTATGGTGATGCTATTTTACCCTATAAACAATTTCAAAGTGGACTAGTTTGTTTGAAAAGTTTCAAATCATGATAGCTAAGAATGTTTAACATATACAAGTATGTTTGCTTGAAGTATCAGGTAGTTTTTTAATACTACTAAGGGTTTGTTTGTTAACAATTTATCATTTCTTCTAGAATCACTTTCATACAAGTTGAAACAAAAATCATCTCACATACTTACCTCAAATTGTTTAAAATTACTTTTCAAAAGTTAATCTAAACAAATTATAAGTATCATTAACTTAAAAGAATATCACAACAACCAAAGTCTAACTGAAGCTAATATCCCTCATCATCAACCACCTCGGAGGTGATAAGTCATCAATGATACAAAAATTAGCAACAAGATCATGTGCACAATTAGCTAATTGATATGTTGCATTGTTGCTCTCCCTAAGTACATGCTTGATCACAATATGCTAGTCCTTGTGGATCATGTGTCTGGCTTCATCAACAATATCTTTGATTGATGTCACATCCACTCTTAGCAAGTTAATAACTTCAATACGATCTGACAAAATTGCAGCTTTCCTGTAACGTCAATTCCAGTAGAGATGTAATCTATATATTATTCCAATATTTTCTTTAATAGCCGACGCAATTGTGGCATTGGAACTACCATAATATGTTATTCAAAACTTTAAAATAATAATTTCAAATCCTCCGTTGGCAACAACAGCCTCATAACAGTTTAATTAATATTAGATTATCTAAACATTATAATTTACAAGCATATGATATTCCCACAATTGTGGGCCAAACCGACCAACAAGAATAAACCTACATACTACCTCCGTTTTTTTAGTTTATATTATTTAAAGGTATTTATATTTATTTTTTTAAATTAATTCTT
>QFDD01005908.1:0-15785 GCA_006871305.1 Vachellia collinsii | reverse complement strand
AGCCAACGAAATTTGTATTTCTCAACCAAAAAAGGCTTACTTGTTTTAGTTTCTCGTGGTGATTAGGTGAAGGGTTAAATATATTTTGGTGTTTATAATTTACTCTAATTTAGTTTTGATCTCTAGGGTTTAAGAGTTGTGATTTTGGTTCCTTGAGTTTACTTATTTGTTAGTCTTTATAGTTTCAAAATGTCCATATACTTTTAACTAATTTTGGTTTTGATCTCTATACTTTAAATGAATTTTGAATTCAATTCCTATGCTTTGAACAGATTTTTGTTTTAATCCTCAAATTTAACCATGTTAATTAACGTAGTCAAACATCTAAATGCTTAGAACTATAGAATCATGTTGTATAAGAATTGTTTATATATTATCTTGTCAAATTATTAAGCCACTTCACCATAATAAACAAATTCAGTGACACATAAATAAAATTAATAGTGTTAATATCATGTCTAGATCCTTTTAAAATTAGGATGAGTAATTGTTTTAAATAAAGTGAACTTGAGATATCAAAACAACAACTTTTAAACTATAAGAACTAAAATCTAAATCATGGTAAACTATAGAAACTAAAAATGTGTTTAACCCTTAGGTAAAAGTAAAACAAGATTTAGGGGGAAATTATGTTCGGTAGATACAATTTTCTGTGAATTATCCTGATACACTTTTGAAGTAACTGCTAGATGGTTAAATTGAGGGTCTTCGGATATATAGATTTAGTGGCAATTTAGAGAGAGAGAGAGAGAGACAGAGTGTGTGTGTGTGTGTGTGAAGGAATTTTTTTGGGAAAGCCTTCCATTAAAAAATCTAATTCATAGTACAACTATTGTGGGTGGAAATGCAAAATTTATTAAGTAACATTAGTTAGTTTCTGTGTAAAATTCATCAAATTCTTCTCATTAATGAAGTATTCAAGGAGAGATTTTTCCCTTTCGTTTTCGAAATGTGCATTTGAATATACAAGAAAATGTAATATAGACTTCTTCAAGAATTTAGATTTTAATTATGTTTCATGACTATTTAAATATGTTAGATTTAAGTATTGTTAAACTCAGTAAACTAAGCGGAATAATATATAGTACAAAAATCTATTTTGACATCTAGCTGTTATTTTATGTAGTAAATAACATGAAAATAATTCATTAATAGTAAATTAGAGTTTATAAAAATAAGGAAAATTTGTTAGAAAATTTTCTGATTGCAAGATTTAATGATCAAATGTACCAGAAGGTGCAAATTATCTTTAGTAGATACAATTTTTTTTTCAATTGAGTGCAAGATATGTTTAACTGTGTATGAATGGTTTCTGTTTTGCAAAATGATAAATATAAAAAATAAAATTGATTAATATTTTATATTTAAAGTTAAATTCAACAATTAATTTTTATATCAAAGATAAAAGGTGGTCATAGTTAAGAAGTTTTGAATAACATAACTTATTTCATCTTATAAGCAAAACACAATATTGCTTATAATATTATGGTCTTAATAAAGCCACTAACAACCATTACTTCATGAGACCTTCCAAGCAAACTTTGAAACCTTTGAAAATCTCATACATCCCATTCAATTATGCAATCACCTTTTAATAGGTTGTTTGGTACAAGAGATTTGGATGGAAAGGGAGGGAATAAATTTGTGAGTTAAAGTTTAAAAAATTGAAAAATTGGGATCATTAAATTGTAATAAAGAGTAAGGTAAAAAGGTAAAAAAAAAAATTGAAAACTTTTAACACACCTGTCTAATTCTTTTAAATTCAACTCAAAAAAAAAAAAAAATTCCCCACTGCTTAGTTTCTCTCCCTCCCATCGTACCAAATCAGCAAAACAGACCTTTAATTGTTCCCTCCCAGATTGTTGCATGAAGCTTTCTCCAAGGCCAAGAAAAAAAACAAAGACAAATTAATTAATGGACATTTAGACAAATCCAACCGAGCTCGGGAGAGGACCACCGACCACTTATGGTTCAGATCAATTGAGTGACTGACCCTCGCCTCATAATCTTCTCATCATTATCTTCCATGGAACATTTTAAATATGTCACTCTTCATGCACTCAAAGATTAATGCCCGTTTGATACGCGGAAGAGTCTTTTGTGGAATTGGAATTGGAAGTAAAAATAAATTTTGAATCATGTTTGTTATGCTGGATTAGGTGAGAAGTAATTTTTGATTAAAATATATATTATAATATCAAAATACCCTTCACCACCAAAAAAAAAACTATCTCCTTCTTTGCATCCACAACCACCACCATCAATTGTAGTAAACCACCATTGTTGCATCCTAAACAACTAGTCCAAATCAAAACTCAATCGACAACTAAATCTAAATACATATGGTTGACGGTTTCTGAATCAGATTAGATCATCACCGAGAATTGAATCCAGATCTCTAAAGCAAACCAAGAACTGAACCCAGATCGAAGATGGTAGGTCGTCACCGTCCCAAGCCCAGATCGAAGAGGCAGGTTGTCACTGTCGTAGGTGGAAGTAGATTGCTATCATTGTGCCAAACCCATATATATCAAAGAGGTCACTATCCCAAACCCACATTGTAGGTCATCGCCGTCGTGTTCTTCTAGGAGTCAAAGCCGTTCACCGTCATCTTCACCGGACTCATATAGCACCATTCTACTAGAGTCATCAACGTCCTTGCTGGTTGAGGTTGAAGGGGTAAAATGGTTCTACCATCGATTTTTGGAAACTGGAAGTGAGTTTCTAAGGGGTTGATGGAACCCACTCTCATAAAAAATGATGGAAGTAGGTTACATGAGAAACTGACTTCCACTGTATCAAACAATACAAAATATGGAGTACACTTCCATTTCTCCAAACTCAGTTCCAGCATACCAAACATAATTTTCCCATCCCATTTGCACAGTTCATTCAAAGATGCATTCGAGTTTCAATAAATATCAAATAGAAATAAAACGCATATCAAATAGAAACATTTTAATTTACCGGATTGTGTGTCATTTACACATGAATAGTTTGCTTATCCTCATTTAATATTTACTTTTTTTGTTTACAGAGTTATATGTAAATATTTTTGCATGTTTTAATAAAATTATATTACTCTAACATGATTGAATTAATTCAAAATTTAGCTACAATCTGATCAGTGATATTTATATTACAGGATCAACCAATTTAATAATTGGTCCGATTTTCAATACTACTGTTTAGTGTGGTGTGTGTGACCCCTTTTTCTATTGAGAATGGTTAGATATAATAGTAAAAATATTATTTTATTCTCCACACAAAAAGTTTCATGCAAAAAAGTTAAGAAAATAAAATAAAGTAAAAGAGAGAGAGAGGGAAGGGACAATAGGTCAAAGCTATTTGTAGCATGTGTTGTGGTTGTTAAGCATATGAGGTGGAACGTCTTATTCACCTTTAAACCAAAAAAACCCAAAAAATAAAAAAAAAATTATTCTTTTTTGGGTGAACTTTGGGAGCCATGAACGCCCGAATCATGCAGTGATGTGCTCAGAAGCAACCCCTATAATTGGCCACTTTTTGCAATTTTCCCTTTTCTTTTAATATCTTTCTGCTGAGTATTTTAACCGAAAATTAAAAAATATAATTTATTTGAGTAGAGCTTAAGACAATCAACTGATTCTACAGTCACCACAAAATGATAAATAGCTACTTTCCTTTTTTTTTTATTTAGACTTGTTTTTAAAGCAGCTCTACATATGCATTGCTCACCGATGCCTTTTTTTTTTTTTATTAATTATGATAATCATTAGATTCATCGCATGAATGATTAGAAAAGTCCACATTCCAAATTGAGAAATTTTGCGTTAAACTCAAAGTTTCAAAGGATTAATTAATATTCACATAGCTTAAAATTTTCCTGTACGCCATGAATAGTTGACTGCCTCATTTAATTTTCTTGCAGCTTAAATTTTTCAAAAATTTCAAAATTAGTTTAAAACCACAAAATTTTAAGTTTTTTTTTGTGTGGAACCCAGTTGTTCATTTTTAAATTTATCCCATTAAAATAAATCATTTTTGGTAGTTTATATCTAATTTTGGATTTTTTTTTTCAAAACTTGCACCTAAACACTTTTTGTGGAGTTAATTAGGCATCAATGCACCCATGTGCTAATCAGCTAATGTGAAAAGGAATGGTATGAAATAAAAACTTATTTATGTGATGTTTTTACATATGGAGCTATCATGACTTGTGAATTATCGTTATCATTCATGATTGCATAATTCATAATCTCACATGTGGCTTTAATTACTAATTATTAATATGTAAATATATACATACATTAATTATTATTATTAGTTATGAGTTAGTAAGGTACATCTGATTTCAAATTTCAAACACACCATCAATTTCATGTATTAACTTTTTTAAATTTCTGGATCTGGTCTGAAGATTCGGCTTTTGTAACATTGTAATAATTAAAGTGTCTTTAGTTCTACGATAGCTTCACTTCCTTTGTAAACACACCATAAAAACAAAAACCATTTAATTTGATACTTATCCAATGAGACCGCTAAGTTAAATAATACCATTTCCTCTCTTCACCAATACTATTCTAAAAACAACATTCCCTGACATTTCAATCTTTTGTCCTTGAATAAATCCACTAACTAATATCAATACCAATTATTATATATCCAACAAAAATCACCAATAAAAATAAGTTTTTGCTAGTTCATAGTTGGCACTTGGCACCTTTTGATTTTTTTTATACGATCATCTGTTTAAGTTAGATTCAAGTATTATTGAGTTGAATAACACTAACTCTTTCAAACATATTTTCTGTATTTACATGAGTTTAAACTTGAAACATCATGTTTAAATGTTAAAATCCATTTCATTGGGATTTACCGGCATGATTTGATTTTACTAATTTGATCAGATTAAGCTTTTTGGACCAAAACCAATAAGGTTGGGTTTAGTGAAAATTGATTAACACCTCATAATATGGTGAATCAAAGTTTGAATCCTCGTTAATAAATATGTTTATATTTAATATATGACAATATCTTAAATAAGATTGCCTCGACTAAGAGGGTACATAAGTTTAGAAAAAAGAAGCTTCTTGGATCAAAAACAAAAAGAAAAAGTGATTAAGTTTTTTAGCACTAAGCATAAAGATTTTTTTACTGGAGCTAATATTGTCACAGACACTTTTAGAATTAAACATGTACACCGCTTCTAAAGAAGATTTAAATATTAGTTCACTATGAGGATTAAACCCTTGGACTAGACACAACTTTACTTAAAAGTGAATGAAGTTTGTTATTGGAATAAAAATAAATTTGAATTGTAACCTATTTTAGGAACTCTTGAATCCCTTTTAAACACGACCCAATGAAGCCAGAAATAAACAATGACGACAAAACTTTTATTGGGCCTTTCAATTTCCTGTAATAGATCTTGGATTTCCACTGGATCTTGGACTCCTTTGGGCCTCTTTTTGTTTTTTTTTTAATCTCAGCCGCTTGAACCTAATGTACGTTCCTCTCAAAAATTGTACAATGCATCTTTGTACAACCGAATTGAAGAGTGTGGGACATTTTTATTTAACTTATCAAATTTTCAATTAATATCAAAATCAAATATTATATATCACCAAATTTACCTTTAAATTTCACTTTAACAATTAGCTTTTACCAAACTTTAATTTGACAAATACACTCTTGACAAATTAAAAATTAAATAAAGGTAGCAATCATATCTTGAACCGCATTATTTATCATTTGTGAATATGCACATCCAGTAAATTTATTATATATATATATATAGATTATGGATAAATATATCAACACTTAACATATATTCAATCAATATGCCGATTCTGCACCTCACACAAAGTTAATCAATAGCGATGATGCAGAGTGAACAATCAATGCAAAATCATTCCTCATGAGAGAAGAATAATTTCAAGAGTTTATATGATAACAGATTCACTGATGATGTGAGCCTATTTCAGCCTAACTTTTGTTTTTGTTTTTTCAAAAATATTTAAATCCAATCCCAGAATGAACTATCAAATTTCAGCCGTACAATATTTATATATCCGACCCCACCTAATAAGATAAGGCTCATTGTTATTGTTATTTAGAATTAGCAGATTAATAAAGAGAGTGGGTCTCAATTCTTTATCAGCTGGATGCTTCATTATATTTGAACACGCAGTCATATAGACGTCCTCCAAGAAATTGAGCAACCTCTGGGTGCTTTACCTGCACATTACATGCTACCAATCAGATTTCTGAGAGATGATCAACGAGCCATATGGTACAATCTCATTTTCATATTTGCTGACATCTTAAAAAACATGCACTTAAAAAAAGAAAAAAAAAAAAGGTTCAATTTTTTCATACAGTAAGCAACTAAAAGCGGTAAAGGCGTTACCATCCCAATCTTGAGCGAATCGCATTTAAACTGAACGTAGAGATTTGTTTCGATTCCACGACCCTGTCTCAAAGTACAAAAAAAGGTCAGTTTCTAATATCAGCATCCGGAGATTTGTTTCAATATGACATGGCTTAACACAGTGCAAAAAAAGGACAACTTGGAAGAGGAACTACCAAGTTTCAATCATATTCTATAGCAGGTAAAATTTTCTGCAAATATACCACATAATGGAACCAGACAGTGGAAAGTTAGATGTCGCAATAAAAAGTTGTGAGAACGAAGATCACATGCTGATCTTATACCGAGTTAAAAAAGAAAAAGTAACAGTTGCAACTAAGAGTTTGATAGCTTGTTCAAACTCTCAAGGCCGAGCACATCATAATTGCAGATCAGGACATAGACACAAGTGAGAGGGAGGGGCATCAGTTAATGATCTGTGTAGTTGCCTAACCCGAAGAAGTAACGAAAGAAAAGGCAGATTGAATACACCGTATTCTTGGGAAATTCAGGCCATGGCATAGTAGTTTAGGCGTGAAAGGGCTTAATGGGGTAGAAGATATGGAGTGAATTCTTCAATTCCCTTTGTTTGTATTAATGAATGAGAAAGGTGAAACCCCACGGAGATGATAAGCTAACCTCGTATTCTCATTAATTGAATTTCAACATTCTCAACTGTAACATTGCAAAGTGACTTGGTTATTAGACAATAGTTTTCTGTGGCTGAATGGAAAGATCCCTTGGCTGGTGGCTACTCTTCTTTTCTCAACCAAGAATCCAACTCAAACAGTTAAAATGGGCTACTATATGTCCTAACTCTCAAGTGAAGAAGACTTGGCATCTAGCACTTTTCGAAATTAAAATTCACCCAACAATGTAATAATCCACTAATATCAAATGAAAAACATACCATCCCTTCTAGGATGACAAGATCTGCATCACTGGCAAGATATGCAAGCTCTTGTGATACCCTTGTAAGATCAATAACCTGCAACGAGTTGAAAAACATCAAAAGCATTGATTATCACTCTAAGTCAATGATCTAACCAACACACACACACACACGACATAGCTTATTTTCTTACCGGTAAATCATTGCCAGAGTTAGCAATTAAGAGATTTGAAGCATCAACACCCTGAAGCCTTCCTTCTTCATCCTTTAGCTGGTGACCAACATTATAAATTTAGCAAACTATATAGTAATAACATAAGTTTACAAATGTGCATTTACCTTGGATATAATTTCAACTAACTCAGGGTAAGTCACATCATTGATGGAAGGTAAGTCATTAGCAGCCAATACAACCTGAATTCAGAAAAGAGTCTCATAAATGTCGCTGAAGGATGGAGCTGTGCATGAACAAGGTTTTGCCCCCATTTTGTCCGAGCAAGAACAAGTGAAAACCAATCTCAATTTCAAACCAATATTTTAGGAAAAGACTACCAAACACCTAAAACATGACAGCCATAACGACAACACATATCATGAACAAAATGAAAGAATTCCATAGGTCAAATTACATAAAAAAGGGTGGCTCAGTACATAAGGTTCCCATTAGGTGGGGGTCAAATTACATAAAAAGGGTGACCCAAAACAAAGAATTCTGCAGGTTAAATTATGAACAAAGTATTCCATTGGTTAAATTACATAATTACTTGAAAATTAAATATAAGCTCAGTAATTAGTTTCTTGATGACATCCTTTGAAATTAAAAGCATAACAGCAAGAACAGCAGGTCCTCAAGCTTTTCACCAAGAAAAAAAAATGAATTCCAACTATTTCAAACTTCAATACATTGTCTATTGTGCTTTGTAGGAATAAAAACAGAAATGAATTTCTGCATACCACACTCCCACGCCGAAGAAGCTCCCTTGCAAAGGGTAAAATACCCAAAATGATGTCTGCACCAGAGTTATCAACAAATATGATAACCTGTCGTTTTAAAATAAACAGATTAAGACATTGCTACAGCATAAAATATGCCAAAAGAGATGAAATCAAACGTTAGAATTGTTTCTCACACACACACACACTAAACTTGCCTTCTTCCAAGGCTTCTTGCTCCATTTCATTTTGAAAGTGTCGAGGTCATCAATAACCCAAGGTCTAGGGACAAGATTTTGACAACTAGCTAAGAAGGACATACCATCTTTAGAGAAAACCTCTGCAAGCTTCAAGAAATTGTAAAGAAGATGAAGGTGATACATAAAATAAGCATTGTTATAATCATCAAATTGCAGGCATAGAAGAATAAAACATGGCATAACACATTGTTTTCTGGTAAATGTATAACATCTGTAAGCCAACAAACTAGAGCATATTTAAGCTTTTCATATATCTGGTTTCCCAAGAAAAATTTTTAGGCCATGCATGCAATCATTCAAGGAAGGTGATACCAGAAACAACTAACCAAAAACACTGGCCAATACCAATTAACTGCAGGTAAGGAGCACTGATTTGAACGATGATTAGCCACACTATGGAGCCCATATTCACCAGAGGAACAGGGCTTGTTTGCCAATCAATTCTCAAAAGCAATTTCACGCAAGCCAAGACAAAACTCTCTCACATACTTACCTCAGATTCTGTGAAACCAAGGTTTGAAACCTAGGTTTTATTACTTCCCAAACAAGCCCTAAGCCAGACACAGAAGTAGGGGGACAGGGCTTTTAATTTGAAAGGGTTAAAAACAATATATTACAGACAGACATGCATTAAATTTCATGCAAGTCAAGACAAAACTCTCTCACATACTTACCTCGGATTCTGTGAAACCAAGGTTTGAAACCTAAGTTTTATTACTTCCCAAACAAGCCCTAAGCCAGACACAGAAGTAGGGGGACAGGGCTTTTAATTTGAAAGGGCTAAAAACAATATATTACAGACAAACATGCATTAACTAAGCAATATCTGCTCATATCAAGAAACAGGCTTAGTTCCATTTGGCTCACATTTTTAAGCATGTGGATTCATCTAGATGTCATTGAAGTAATATAGAAAAATAACCAACCTGTGCAGAGCCAAGATCAAATATGTTTCCTGCAAAAATCCCTCTAACTAGATTCTCCAGTCGCTTGCCTTCATCTTCAATAGAATCATTAAGGTGAACAACATCCTTAAATAGGGAGATGGCTTTTGCATTCTCTTCATCCTAGTATATATAGTCAGGAAAGAATTCACAAATCATGTGTAAATTAGAAGTAAAAGGAACATATATATCAAAATCCCATTCTTAGACCTCCCTTAATAAGATTGATAACAACCTGTTTAATAAATCTTCAATAATGGTTAGTAGATTTCATTTACAGTCTTCCAAATTTTGAAACACTGCCATTCAATGTCCCATTATCCTTGTGCAAAACACATACGCCGACGCTTTACTTCAGCATATAAGACAGCAAACTTCAAAATGAAACTTACCTTAACTTTCTTGAAGATATCTCTAAATCCCAGTTCTCTAAGTACTTGCTCACGAAGTCTGCAGAGAAGCTAGAATATCCCAGTATGAAGGGAGAAAGTTGGAGGAAATTAGATATGCCACCCAATTGATTTACATTTTTGCTATTTCAGGGGGTTGAACAAAATAAATTCAAAAAATATAATACAGAGAACATACTATGCAATCTGGAGGCCCACCATGACTTTCTGGATCTTTTTTGAAATCTTCAAGTATTTCAGCGTACCTTTTACAAGAAAATGCATTTAAAGTAAATAAGAGATCATATAAATAACCCGTCGTCAGGATAATAACCCTCCAAAACTAAGTACTAAAAGAAATTTCATCCAAACCTAATTTCCAAAAGTATGCTCATCTCAATGTTCTTAACTAGAATACACACAGAAATAAATCTTTTCATGAGAGTAGGAAAAAAGCAGCAAGAGATCACCTTTCAGCAAATTTTTCAGCTTTAGAAGCAGCGTCAGGAACAGAAGTATCATTCTCTGCACGCTTCCTGTAACATATCAGGTGAATTACTGATGTAAATAAATACAACTGTTCTGAGATTATATTAGAAACATGCATTGTGCTTCTTAACCCTAGTAATTGGTTACTACTTTAGTTTGATATTTTCAGATGTAGGGGTACTTTATCAGCCTTTGTGTTTACCGATTATGAGTTGTATTTTTGTTTGTTTCCAATATCCAAATGCGTAAAGTCTTATTTAATGTCTTGGTATTCTTGATTATTTTAGAAAAACAGGTCATAGTATTATAATTTAGAACTGTATTCCTTATCCTTGGAGAAAAAATTCAGATCAATAAAGGGAGTGATCAGTTTTTCATATAATTTCAGCAAGATTGTTCTCTTATGGATTCTGTAAAGTAACAAAACTGTGACTGCGTCACCTTCATTAATATTCTCAACTTTATCCTCTTATCTCTAAGGTACTGAGATCAATATCCCAAGGCAGACAGTCAAAACCAATCAATCCTCTCAAAGGCTTTGACTGGAAACGAGAATCAAGCTAATAAAATGCATACTATTTTGTTGCACTACAGTCAAACGATCAAGAACCAGCCATAGACTATATAAATAAGCAATTCTGCTTGTCACAAACAGTGCTTCGTTCTTTGTGACATGCAATTCCGGGAAGCAGTTGGCAAATAAATAAAGGGATTAAAAAAGCGTACTTGAAGGAAGGAATAGAATTATAGAAGAGATCAATCCAAGACAGCTCGGTAGGAGTAGGCTTGCGTGGATTATCAGATGGGAATCTGTAAGGAATAGTGCAAACTCTGTAATTGGAATCGATCGGGGTCAACAGCATTGGGAATTCGACCAGCTCCGATGCGCTCTCCATATTGGTTTTCCCGTTGATGGCGCGATTCCACAGTGATCTAGGGGATGGTCATATGATATACCACTGGCGAAAATGAGATTAGAGTTCGAATTTTGTTCCGAGCCAAAGCGAAAGAAAAGCGATGTCGAAGAGGCGAAACGGTGTTGCGCGTTTTACTGCGGCTACTGGAGCATCTGCTCTGCTTTCTTTAGATTGAGGAGTCAATACTCAATGCTCATGCCAACTGAGAACTGAACAGGAAACCGCGAATCGCAAATGACACTGAAGATCTTTTCATGGGAAAGTTCGGTGATAATTAGCTTTCTTTCTTTCATTTTCCAGAATAATGCACAATAATAATTCCAAAGTAGTAGTTAAACAATAATTATGAAATTTGGTAAAAAAATAATAATTATGAAAACTATGTATTTTTTGTTGAATTGTAGCCGGAAGGAAATTGTTACCATTCAAAAGCCTGTTCCGTAACACATTAAATAAAAATAAGTATGTGATGGCATTAGGAAAACATATTAATTACAAAAAAAAATAGTTTCAACTGTTAATTTAAAATTATTTATGCATGACAATTTTGATGATAAAATTAGATCTTAATATTGTATTTTTTATTAGAATTAGATTTAGTTGTTCAATAACACAATGTGGTGTTATGAATTTAAAAGAAAGGAGAACTGGAGAAGAGAAAGAGAGAAAATTGGAGAGCAATGAAAATAGGAGCTTTTATTCATTATCTGAAGAGTATATAGTACATATATGGTACTTTACATTTATAAGTAAGGATTTACAATATCAAATATTATATAAGATAATAAAGGGATACATAATTGGGGATAATGAGAGATATGGATATCCACATAATATTTATAATACTCCCCTTGAATGTCCATGACTAAACATATGCCTCATTAAAAAAACTCCAACCAAGAAAAACCCAATGGGACAAAAACTTAGTAGAAGAAAAAGAGTACATAGTTTATTGATACAGTTCATAGTGCTACCTCATTAAAAACCTTTGTAGAAAAACTCAATGGGACAAAACTTAGATAAGGGGAAATGAGTACAGCGTGTATCGACTCTCCCTCTTAACCACATCACTCAATTTCTCTGAGTTTGCGAAATCACATGTTTGTAGCATGAAGTGACTTAGTGAACAAATATGTTAGATTTTCACTATAACGGATTTGCCGAATAATAATTGTAACTCCTCTTCAAGGGTCAATAGTTGTACCTACACATGTAAGCAAGTGTAATAAGTAGCATCTGCGTAAATGATTGGTTCATGCTTAGATATATCTGGGTATAATAACCTCATATCTATAAAGCCTCGAAGATAACAAAGAATATATTTCACTCTATTATACTGTATTTGTAATATTGAAAAATTATATCTTGCTAATAGATTAACTACAAATGATATGTCGGGACATGTGGTATTAGCAAGATACATTGGTGCCTAAATAGCACTCAAGTATGGTACTTCCGGATTAAGTAGTTTTTCATCTCCTTCTTTGCTAATTTCTTGAGGTTTAAAAAGGTTTTTTTTTTTTTGTTGCCCAGGGTATCCCCACCCGCGTGTCAGGTGAGATTAATCCCTCGCTGTACTGAAGTCCATTTAAAGGGTTGACAGCTGACCTGTGAGTGGTTTAAAAAGGTTTTTATCAATATGCAGAGATCTCACAATCATTTGGGTTCATAATGAAAGTAACTTATCTAAGAAAAACTGTTATATAACATTTATTTCAAAATCTCTCTGCAAACAACTATGTCTTTTGGAGCTCTTTGAGAGTTTCAATGATGTTGATATCATCAACATAGACAACAATAACAGCAAACTTACACATATTTTTATTAAAATACGCATTGATTGCTTCAAGCTATATAAAGACTTGTCTAACTGAATTGATACTGTTCTTGAGAACTTGCATTTGATGTTTCTAACATTTTGAGTCTTTCAAGGACTTTCCTATAAATGTCACTGTTAATTATGCCATATGAATGTGCGTCATAACATCCATGAGGCACACGTTAAGCCCTTCATTTACTACTAGGCTAATCAAATAATGAAAAGTAATCATCTCCACTATTGGTGGATGCATTTCTTCGCAACCCATACCAAGTCGTTGTATAAAGCATTAGGCTATAAGACTTGTCATCTATCTTATCATTTTGCCTTTTCTATTTCTCTTTCGTACAAATACCATTTTGTATTCAATTGGCAAATCTGTAAGCGTAGGAACTATTGGTCCTAAAACTTTTCGTTTATCAATGATAGTAATTCTATATCAATGGCTTGCATCCATATAGCCAATCCTTTCTTTATTGGCATACTTAACAATGTATATTGGCTCATGATCATCATCATCATTCTTTACATCATATGCTATTTTATAAAAAATGATGTCATCAACGTTGAATTTGTTTCGATCCCATTGGATTTCATAATTTATTGAGATTTTGTTGTTTTCAAATATGTCAGGTACCTTAGTCTCTTTTGGGACTACGACATTTTCTTCTAGAGAAAATGACTCTTTAAGAGTTGATTCTTATAGAGAAAGCAAATTTTTATAATCAACCTCGACTTTACCGTCTATATTCTTGGCTCATTTTATCTTGTGAGGATTTTAATGTTTTAAACCGATGAGCCTTTCACGCTTCAGGCATGTTTTAGATTCATTCATAATAAATTGTCCTTCTAGGACATTGTTTATGATAGGAGCATGTAGCAGTTGAGATATGTGACTTTATCACTCTCTTTGGGTTAATAAATGCTTCAGGCATTTGGTTAGCTAAATTTTGTGAATGAATTATCTTTTGAATTTCTGTGGACATCTATGAGGATCAAACTGATAATTCATTCAAACTCATCTATTTACCCAACTGCTTATTTTCTCCCCATAATTATAGGAAAAGTAATTTATCAAATGACACTTGGCAAATCGTGTCATAAAATTCTTAACCAGCGTATATACACATTCCACTTTAAGGATCTATTTTGGTGTGTTGTGGTGGTTTTATAGGCACATATATTACACACCAAAAAGTAGGAAATATTAGGTTCTTGATTAAAAACTTTTGCATGCGGGAAAACTTTCGATAATTTGTTAGCCTCATATGAATTAACAATACTGCATGCAAAATGGCTAGTCCCTAGGTAGAATATGGGAAATTATATCTCATGTAAAATGTTGCAATTATTTAATCAATCATTCTACAAGTTCATTTTGTGTAAGAACATGAATTACAAGGTGTTTCAATATCAATTTCAAGGGACATGCAATCCTCATTAAAACTAGTGAAGTAAATTCACAAATACTATCAAGACGTAGTTTCTTGATCGAATAATCAGGATAATGTCTCTTAGCCATATTCGTTGAGCAAACAATCTTGCAAACTCCAGGTTGCAACAATATAATAAACAAACGTCGAACCATTTAGTTGATGCATCAATTAAAATCATATGGTAACTAAATGGTTTCCTATTTGGGTTTCTCTCCCCACAAATATATTCCTATATTCATTTTAAGAATGTGAGATGCTCACATTGTATTTAACCTTATGAGGGCCTAGTAATATTTTTTCATTTAGAACATGTAACATTCTGAGTTATTGTCCCTGTTTAGCAACCCGTAGGCATAGGGTTTCGTCCTTTTGGGATCCTATAGTCACTCAAAAGGCGCCTCGGATGTCAAAAGTCACACCTTGATTACATATATGACATTCACTTTGGACGAGTCTAACCGATGTGGGACTTGAGCGCACCCTGCCTATTTCATCTCCCTTCCCCCTTCACCCACTCTAGGGTCCCTCAAGGTGTTAAGTCCCTAGCAGCGCTTGGTGTTACAGTCTACCCACCAACGGAAAGAGCTGTCATTGGCTCTGATACAATAATATAACATCCTGAGGTATTATCCCTGTTTAGCCGCACGTAGGCACAGGGTTTTGTCCTTTTGGGATCCCATAGTCACTCAAAAAGTGTCTTGGATGTCAAAGGTCACACCTTGATTACATATATGGCCTTCACTTTGGACGAGTCTAACCGATGTGGGACTTCAGCACCCTTCATACTGCGTCTCCATTCCCCCTTCACCCACTCAGGGGTCCCTCAGGGTGTTTGGTCCTTAGCAGCGCTTGGTGTGACACTAGTGTAACACCAAGCGCTGCTAAGGACCTAACACCAAGGTTCAAAAAACCGGACCGGGCACTGAACCGGTCGAGGCAGTGGGTTAAGGGTTAATGAGTCAGATCGGGGTCAGACCGGCCATATTAAAATAATGACATTTAATTGATAATATTAAAATATAATACTTTTAATAATGTTTAATTTCAAAATATTCATCTTTATCAGTTAAAATCTTTTAGTTATTGTAATTAATAATCATTCATAATAAAAAAATATCATTAAAATTTATTCATCAACCATAAAACGTTAAGAATCAATCATAAAAAAAATCATGTTTGTAGTAAAAAAAAAGGAAAGGAATAAACACCATCTAATTCTTCCCTTTGTCACTAAATATTAATAAAAACAATAAAAAAAGAGAGAAATTGCATTAAGGTCATACACAAAAAAATTAATATAAAAAAAGTCTCAAAA
>QFDD01005907.1:0-14473 GCA_006871305.1 Vachellia collinsii | reverse complement strand
ACAAAATATATATTTGGTTGAATCCATATTACTCAAATAGCTATAGGAAAATTTTGAATTATTATAAAATAAATATTCTTTAATGATAATTTTTTAAAAAGAAAATTTTAGGATGTTACAATAGGACAAACCCATTTAAAAGAGAGTTGCTTATAAATAAAACAAGGGCATAAGTGCTATAGCTGGGCCGCAAAATTGTTCTTTAAGCATGAGTTTAAATTAATCCCAATATAAATTTATGAGACGAAATGTGTTCTTAGACTTTTTGAAATACCAGGAGAAAAAAAGGTAAACTTTTTGAAATAAACAAACGGTTATAACAAGAAGCCCATGGTAATGAAACCCAAATCCTGCTCAAATCCTAAACATGGGCGTCTAATTCTAGACCATGGGCCTGATGCAAGCGGGCTTCTGATTAAATCATTAATTGGAATGGTTCGGCCCAAAACGGAATCACTGAAAGAAATACTGGAGCTGCGGATAAGCTTCTTGTCTTCTAGACGACGCTTTTCTTCTCGTCTTCTCCAGCAGTTGAACAACAGTGGAAAATGGCGCAAATGCTAGCAATGCCCGTGGCACCTTCTCTGTCTGTTATTTGCGATACCCACTTTTCAAGTTCGCTTTCAAGAGGCGTCTCTTTCCGATTCTCCAACCCTCCCAAGGTAACAATCTCAGCGCCGATGGGTCGGTTCCCATCTTATTTCTGTTACTTTTTGTCATGTCATAATGCCTAAGTCGCGTTATTGTATGAATATCCTGGTACAATTCCGTTTATGCTTGTTTTCCGCTGGAAATCTTGAGTTTTCTAATTTCCATACTGGATTTCTGCGATTATTATACTCCATGACCATGAAAATTGTGCAATAGAGGATGGTAGGAAGTGAGTGATCCAATTATTAGAATCTCAGATTTCTTCAAAGGATCAGTAGGGCTTCGGCGCTTACATCTTATTTTTGAGATTTTCCGCGGCTATATTTTGTTTCGGTCTCTCCAATTTCCGTCGCTTACCTGCATTTATAATGGTTAAATGAAAACTCTCGAGTTCAGATTATTAAGTTCTTGGGCATCACATACCAAATATTCCATATTCATAACCGTTAGCTTTCATCATTGGCGATATCTTTTGAGACTGAATTGAGTAACTTGTTATGAACACAGTCATGATAATATCCAGGGAAAATAAGGATGAACTTTTGTATAAGAGATTTTACGATTAACAGTCCTCTAAAATCATGTAATTATTTTTAAATCCTATGGAACTCAGTGTTTGAAGTTGTTAACAGGAGTTGACAGTGAATATGTGATTTCGTGCGATTGTTTAATCGTAAAATCCCTTATATGAAATTTTATCGTAATTCTCCCTAGTATTTAAAGTGTTCACTGTGGCCTATCATGTCTACTGTGTTGATGCAGGTTCAAGGTCTGAGCATCCAATGTGTTCGTGTTGGAGGTGTAGAGATCCCAAACAACAAGCGAATTGAGTTCTCGCTGCAGTATGTACATGGAGTTGGACGGAGCAGAGCTCGAAAAATCCTGTGCGACTTGAACATGGACAACAAAATCACAAAGGACTTGAATGAGGAAGAACTCATCACTCTCAGAGATGAGGTCTCCAAGTACATGATCGAAGGCGACTTGGTACCTCCCTCTCTTGCTCTCTCCTGTACTTCAATTTTGTGTAATGCGTTTGTAAATTGAAGAATGGATGATGTCTTTGGGTGTTTCAGAGGAGGTTTAATGCACTTAATATAAGGAGATTGAAGGAGATCCAATGCTACAGAGGGGTCAGACATATTCAGGGGCTGCCCTGTAGAGGACAACGCACCAAGAATAATTGCCGGACCTTGAAGGGGAAGAAGGTCGCCATTGCTGGAAAGAAGAAGAAGTAATTTGCTTCCATTCCTTCTGAGCAACATTGATGGATCGTTTTGTCTGTTTTTGCAAGAATCGACTTGTAGTGCTAAGCCAACAGTGTAACTAAAATTTGTCCTCATATATTCCATGATTTTTTTAGAAAAATGAATGTCCCTTGGATCTGTTAAAATGTGCACTGCGCCCAGAATTTAGATTGAAAATATTGGAGGAGATTTGGCTAGAGTATAGACAATTGAAAACTGGATATTTGTTGTTGTGGGTGCGATTTTTAAATGCAAAATCAATATCACTCGGAAGCTTCCCATGTTAGCAGAGATAACTTTGTCTGTATTGGGCTTGTGTTTAGGGTATGATCGCTAGAATAAGAAATTGAAGCCATAAGGATGATAACTCGATCATAATTATCTCATATAAAAAGATACATGTAGTTAGAAAAAAAATATAACTTGTGTCACTGTGCTGGCATAGAACTGTGATATTGAACTTAAACACAAAGCTATCTTTTTCGGATTTTTCTGCGTTCTTTCCCGATCTTGAACTCATAATATCGTACAAGTTTTGAGAATTTGAGCTTGAAGTCTCAACGACTTTTGAAATGATGGAGCAGGGTCGATTGGAAGAAGAAGTAAACCCATAAAAGCTAAAAATAATAACAATAATAATAATAACTGTCTAAAAAGGAACCAACTGTAATAAGTGAAGCTTGTGTTCAAATTCAATCCACATAGAGATGACATGATGGGCAAATAGTTCTCGGCGGTTTTCGAGGGTATTTTCAGCCTAGAGGGCCTAAACCAAAACGACAAATGACTGTATTTTGTCCTTATTGACCAGATTATTTTCAATATTTTTTTTTGGTTGGCCAGGGTATCCCCACCCGCGTGTCAGGTGAGATTAATCCCTCGCTGTACTGAAGTCCATTTAAGGGGTTGACAGCTGGCCTGTGAATTATTTCACTTGATAAAAACATGAAATATAAAATTCAGTTGGTTAAACTCAGTGAATTGGGCCAAGTCTCTGACTCTGAGCCCACCAAAACCCGTTCTCCTGGGATTGGGCTTAATAAACTCTTTCTTTATTTCGGCCAACCAATCCGCATTACTCCTTGCTAATACTGCGGCAAATTACTCATTATTTTTCACTTTCTACTAATTAAGATAGACATGTCATGTATAATTGATTATCTAAGTAAATTTTAGCATTGTACAAATTCAAAAAAAAATGTAATTTTTTTAATTAAAATATTATACATTCTATAATTACATCTGCAAAATTAACACGAAATAAAGAAAATCCAAACTTCGTGAGAACCAAAGAAAGCGAGAAAGTACCCCACACAGCTCACCCTCACAACCTCCCTGGTTTTTGTTGTGGAGGACCGCAAACCAATTGCCTTAAGGAGCTGGCAATTCTTATGATGCTGTCTGCCAAATTATATAGTTTATAATTCCACCTTCGCTTTCCTTTTCATCCATTTTTATTAGGTAGCAAACTCATCTTCCAACCACGTGTCTCAGTCAAGCACGGTCTCCTCTTGCACGCCAACAGGTATGCACATTAAGAACCCAACATTATCTGTTCCATAACCAAACATACCACGAGGCGTGGATTTCTCAATTATTGACATGGAATAATAAAAATCAACGCAACCTCAATTAATAACGATAACAATTCCTCAGAAAAAAATACGCTAAGTGGGACTCTCTGAGTTAACTAACGTGGGGCTTCCTTGTCCTAGTCCTCGCGAACCACATTTGTGACATTCCTTGTCTACGTGTGCCCCTCCACTATATCCATTTTTTTCCCCTGTTCAAGTGGTCTGCAATTTGATTCCCGCGCATAACAACTTTCTGGTTTGATAAGGACCCCAAAAAAAAGGCGTCATATATAACTAATGCAAACAAATCTGAACTTCAGGTGTTAAAGCACATGCTCTGTCAAATTTAATCTCCTGGAACAAAGAAAATAACCAGTCATTGCCTGGAAAGCCAAAGAAGTAGGATTATTGATGACTAATGAAGACAGGATCTGCAAAAAAAAACACACCGATCTTGCAAGCAATAATCGTTGACGTCTGAAGAGGATGTCTAGCTAGATTTGCACAGACCACTTTTTTTCTTTACAGTCTCTGGTCCATGGAGCATATGTGGAATTCCTCAATAATGAAACAGTGTGTGGGGTTTGATTGTGCTTAGCATCCACAAAAATGGTAGTGGGTTAAGAAGAAAATGATGGGAAATCCTTGAAAGGGGACTTCCACCAAAAACAAGAATGGCCATGGCGTGATTGTGGAATATTATTGTCACGCTTGCCTTAATTAGCTTTCATGCATTGTAAACCAGAGAAATGCACATTCCCTATCGCTGTAAACCCTCGTTCCCATTTGTCCTCTACTCTTTGTCAACAGTTGCCACCACCATCAAAGGATTCTTTTGCTGGGAACTTGATTAGACAGAAAATATTGATTCTCCTTTCATCTCTCAAAGATATATACAACTGAATTATTATAGGCCATTACCCTAGCTAGTCACACTGACATCATATCTACCCCGAGTCTGATATTATTGCTACATGTATTCAAGCTTTTATCCTCCCTTCATAAATAAAAATAATATAATTATGGTCCAGGCCAGCCCTGAGGAAGGCATAATGGAGATTTGGCCAAAGGCCGAAGTAATGAACGATATAGGGAAAAGGGTTGTCATCGTCACACTTCTTCAGTGAATGTGTAGCAAGAGAGTTTGACTGTCGTTGTTGGCCAAACATTCTTTAATGCAGTTGAAGTTGTAAAGGAGTTGATCAATGGGTCCTGATTGTACAGTGAGGGGTTAAATTAAATAAGGGGTTTGGAGAGTAACCTGGGACAACATGATTGAGGTTTGTGTCTTTAATCATTTGTTTATGAGTTGAGAGGGTTCCTCTATCAGTTTCCAATCAATATCAAAATGGAAGAGAGGTCGAATGAAATAATTATGTAGGAATGAATATCCCTTTGCTGGGATTGAGATTCGTCTTTTATAGGCACCATTACATGATGACCAGGCTCTTTTTTTCTTTCCATACGTATATTAAAACAGCATTACGGTGTGGGCTCAAACCGCTTTTTCATCAGTAAACTTGATTCTTATAAGGAGCTTCTCTCGTTGAGACTAGTGGCAGACAGACACACACACGGTTTAAATATATGCAGAGTTATATATGTAGCGCTGTTTATATAACAAAATGGGCTGGGTTTCTAAATCGTGATTCATGATGGTGCTTTTTGTGATCTCTCATGTTTCTTAACTACAACCATATGGTTGTTAAATGAAAGATGCTGTCCCGATATTGCTGCTGCTTCTTCTTGCAAGTGCTGATAATGAATGAATCAATGAAGATTGAAAAGCGCGTGGGCAAGGTTCATTATTAGATACACCTGGCTTGATGAAGATAGATACTTCCAATTCTTAATATAAGAGCCAGTTAATTTTTATTGGGGAGGTTAAGAAAGTTAAATACATTATTTAAAGATATTTATATTTATCATTTTTCTCTAAACTAATTTATCCAACTTATAAATTGATATATAAACTAATTATATATATAAATAATTATTTTTAAATAGTGTATTTAACTCGTTAATCTTTTCAACAAAAAAAATCAAATGATTTTTATACTATGTATAAGAAATTATGTATAGAAGTGAGAGTGAGAGGTAGCTGTACAAAGAGGATATGTGGAAGTGTCTGTGACCATCTAAAAGACCCACCACTTGATTTCTCATATTTTGGGATTTGCAACAAATTAATAAACAAATGTCAGGCCGCATTTGCGTTTGACAATAAGCGGAACCATTGTTTACAGTTTAAAACAAACATATACTTGTCGGGTCGCCAGCAGGAGTAAATTCAAAAACAAGTGAAGGAAAGAGCAGAAGATGAGTTAATGGAAGCGAGAACAGGGGCTCAACGGCCAGAGTCGGAGGCGGCGACCGTGTCTGCTGTCTATTTGAACAACGACACGCCGTACGAACCCTATTTATTAACCACGGGGTTCCGACAAGACATCATCGAACACCACACTTAAACTCACCGTACTCCCCAATTCCCTCCCCATTTTTACCCAGTTTCCTTTTCACGCTATTAATTCTATTTCATAATAGATACGTGTGTATGTGTACAGTATGCATGGGATGCTGTCTTCACTTTTTAGTATGTGCTTATCGCGATTAAAATGTTTGTTCTGGCTGGCTGGTGAACGATTCTCAGAAAGGGGGGTAGGGGGCAAATAGGCAATTAGCGATTAAAAATTGTTAAATCAGCGATTCAAATGCACGTGCTTAAAGCGTTGGCGCACGTGACGAGTGCACTGTGCAAATCCTAATAATATTTGCTGCACCCTGGCTTGTGTGTATGTTTGTCTTCTTTTAGTTACCCTTTTATCTTATGATCCTGGCGTTGAAATTGGATTCTGCCCAGTCTTCTCTTCAATTATTAATTTAACAATTCATGTCTGCGGGCTTCTCGTTGGCATATGTTTTTCCGGAATATCGGAAACTGGAGCCAAACAAACAGATTGGATAAGTTACAAAGTCAAATGTGAGGAAGAAACAAGTAGATGAAACTAGTTTGTATTAGCGTTGGTAAATCACATTCACGCAAATCAAAGTAAAACTTATAAATTATAAATCATATTAAAAAAATAACTTCTACCGCTAATCTAAACAAACACAAAGGCATGTTTATCATGGTGTCAGAAGAGCATATTCACATAAGCCAAGATAAAACTTTTTTTATACTTACTTTATAAATATTAGAAAAGTAACTTTTACCATTTAATCCAAATGGTCACAAAATGGGTAATCAGGAGGAATTGATTGAGCCGGTGGTGAAAGCCACGTTTGAAATCCATATGCACTGAGCTGGAAGGGAAAGGGATGGTTCCCACTCCCCACCGGTGGGGGGTGGGTCAAACCCTCTCAATCTGAATTAATTACGACTATTATTAAATTACTGTAGCAACTTACTTGCCCCATTGTGAGTGTCAGATTTCAATATTAATAAATTAAACAGTGATCGAAATTATGGAAGGTTGAGATGATGAGAGGAATTGGAATGATGGGGATTAGTTGGTAAAGCTCATCATTACACGCAAAGAAATATGAAGGCAGGGGCGGAGGGACGGACCGACCCACACAGTAGAGAGAGAGAGATAGGCATAGGAAAACGAGAAGATCGATGATGAAGGAAGGAAGGTCTTTCTCTGCTTTTGATGCGCTTCAAGCTTCAACGCCCTCGCTTTCACTGCAAAAGCCATACGAAGAGTACCCTTCCTTCCACTCCTCTCCTCACTCCTTGCCCACTTCACAGCACATCATCATCATTATTATTATTTATTCCTCAATCTATATGCCCTTCTTTCACCACACCACCTGATTAGTTGTTCACCCTCACCACAATTAAAACCCAAAAAACTCAAGGGGAAAAAATCTCTCGGCTATCATCATCTTTTATATATATATACCAACTATACAATTTCCTTATTTTAGACTATCCATGCATTTTGGATAATTATATCCGGCAAACATTAAGCTTGCTCCCACTCTACCTATCTCACATCGTCCTATCCCATTTTGTAACCACGAAAAATTTCATCAATCCCCACCCTCCGTAATTTTGAAAAATAAATGACAAAAACCAAAATCCCCCATCAAATTACCCTCCCATGTACAAACTCCTTCCCCCCCAACAGCGCAAACCATGAGGCTGTATCTTCAAAACTCAGCCACCAGCAACCCCAACTCTTGGCAGGCTCCCTCCTGATGATATCACATAGAGAGGCAGACACAGTCACGAATGGTCCATATTACAAGTCCCCACTGCTTTCTGGCCAAGTTCTCCAAAGCTGAAGCTGTTTCCAAGCAAGCAGGTGAATTTAACCAGAATGGCAATCCTTATTCACCGCTACGTGTCCTCTGTGAAAACTCTCCCCACAAAATCACGGAATCTCTTTGAATACAGCTTTGGATCAACCGCAGAGATTGAAGTGGAGTCGACTTGCAGAGATTTGTAGGCTCGCTCCAACTTCTTGCTGATATCATAATCTTGCAGAATGTCGATGATCCCAAAATACAGGACCACATCATATGTCTCTCCGCATCGGTAAGGGGTCATGTGACTGATGCCACCCATGGTGTATTGATCAAAATCACTCCTCCGAGCCATTTGCTCTGCTCTTGCCGGCATATTGGCTCCTAACCTAATCAATGATTTCCTGAAACACCAAGGATGCTTTTTAGCACGTACAGGAACACAATACATACATATATTCAAATAAAACAATAAACTCTTATGCCCTGATAATACTATTGTGACTGAAAAGTAGAACATTTTTAAAGCTCTCAACCTTACTACCCTTACAAAGATACTGAAAGTTAATTTTATATAAGCTAGTATATAGAATAGAAAAAATTGAAAAAACCAAAACAAAAATATCTTCGAGGGACAAACAATCATAACTGAGCCCAAAGAAAGTTACTACTACTTCTTATAGTGAGATTAGGACAACAATATGCATGTTCCCCACAAACAACTGTTACCAGCTACATTAAGCCTATTGACTTGCCAAACCAATCCAAACAACTTCTGACTCCTCTTATGCCTGTTTTAAATTCAACTGGAAATTATTAGGCATCTGTAACACAGGCAACAAAGAAGAACCCGACCATAGCATGCACTGTTTACAGGTCTGCTCCAAAGATTGTATTGAATTTATCTACTTGCACTCAGATGGTAGTTTTGCTCAAACTAAACCACAATTATCCTCTCTAATCTCAACCTTAAAAAGGACAAAAAAAAAAAGAGACCTTGTTTCACAATGTAACAACAAAATAGAAGCATATTACGTATTTTATGGAAACAGAAACAAATAAGGGATACCCTATTCTTTCAAACTAAAGGTACATCAGATGGCATGTGGAACTGAACGGCAATCAAGGAAGATAGTATTTTATGACATACCGGCCAGATATAACTCGGTCCCTATCTTGAAGCTCAGCTTCCAGAAAGCGATACCCACGCATGAACTTTTCAATCTGATAAGAATCCCGATTTCCTACAAGCAGAAAGACACTCTTTATTTAAAAATTCTAATTCCTATTCGTAATGCAACATAAAGCTGATCTACCAGAAAAAAAGAAAGATGGATCAATACCTGTGCGCAAGACAAATGGTGACAGTCCCATTTTGTCACAATTATTATCATCACGAAAGTGAAGGCCAACCAGAAGACTGTAATCCATTATGCCCTCGGACTCCAAGAACTCACAATCTCTCTCGATTTGCCTGGACATAAAGTATCAAAATATCATGAGATTGTCTAATAATAATAATAACAAAAAGCAGATTAGCATCACGGAAACTGCAGATAAAGCACGCCACTGATGTCAAAACTTACTTGATGAAATCCTGGTACCAATTTTGCTGTAGACGAAACACAAAATTGAGATCAAGGTCCTTCAAGGTTGTGGTCTCGTCAATCTCCTCCTCAGGCTTATCTGTTATTCGGCCATGAGAAGATCCTTTCAAGTCAAATCGTCTATGTATTGGATATTCTGAGCAGAAAAGATTTCCCATCACAATGAACCGTGTCTGGCCTCAAGAACAAAAGAAAATCAGTACCAAGAAGCTTAGACCAACCCCTTAAAACTAAATGCAATATACACCAAGCCATACCTTTTGCCCTCCAATTGGTTTGACACAGTGTACCCCATAGAACTTCGTCACGAGTGAATTCTCATACTTAGAAACATGTTGGTAATAACTTCGAAGCATCCGAATAAGCACCTGATAGTTCATCAACGTCAAAGGTGAATCAAGTTGTCCATTTCACCAGAGTACAGACGTCCTATATAATTATTAATAACGTTTCCTTTTATAACCAAGAAAGTAAACTAATGGTTACAAAAGTAGCGCTGAAAGTCCTCCCTCTTCCCAGATTAGAGTAGAACTACCTAATACGTGAGACCTGAAAATAAGGCCTCCCAAAATAGAGCAGAATAATGCTATTACGCCCTACTAAGGGCTCACATTCGGCAGCATGCAACTTAATTGTTCAGACATCCATAGCAAAGGGGAGCTAACCTTGACTTCAGATTTCCTGACAGTCTTTATCATGAATCTATCGTCCTGAGTCATGTAGAAAATACTTCCACTCTTCCCCGGGGAAGAAAGCTCCCTAAGGGCATCATCCCCGCATATAGCTAACATGTAATCAGCAGGATCCACCTGAAACAGCTTCCTCAATTGTCTGAAATCCAAAAAAATGTCCAGTCAAAAACACTTGAGATGATATTAATCGTAGCATTGAAATGCCAACATCCAGTGCAAAATGGAAGATTAACACAACTTATCCTTCTTCTTTACATTAACATGCTAACCAAAATGTAAACAAGAACCGATTAATTCCAATAATACACAAAACCCAGCTATACCTAAAAACCATAGGGCAGTAATCTTTCCACCGGAACTCCGCTGATTGATGAGGCGGAGTATTCTTGGATCCTTCTGGAGGAAATCTGGTCCAGAACTTCTCCTTCGGATCAAAATCACTTGTTTTAAGCTCTCGCGATACTGAAGCTTCCTTCCCAACAGAGTGCCTACACAAAAGAACCGCAAGTCAGCACTGGTCAAAAGACTTGAAAAACAACAAGGCCCCGATAAACCAAAACAACAAATCGCAGGCGATTTCTATATTTTCAGATGGAAAGATATATACACTCCCCCCGCGCTCCTATACCTTATGCCCAATTGCAGATTAAGCATTAAATCATAATTCTTGTGTCCCTTGTATATGGTCTGCCCCGGTCTTTTCACCTCCCCGGAGAAACAACAAGAGTTCCGTCGAAACTGCTTTAAATCATCTCGTTCTAACCCCTTTCCATCCCTATAAAACATGGATGCTTCCACATTATCGATTATATCACAAGTTATATCACCCGCTTCTCCGTCTGATTCCCATATGCAAATTCTAGGAAAATTTTTCTCAACAGTCAAGCTCCTTCTGGCACCGTCCACGGACGACCTCTTCCTCGTCGCTATTGCCAGATTATCACCCGTTAATGGCCCATTGTTAATAAGATAGTTCTCTTTTCCATAACCCGGGTAGAAAGTGCCGTTCAACTGCTGTATTTCAATATCCTTGTTCCAGTTGCCTATATAGCAGCTTCCATCAGGCCAAGTAAAAATCCCTTGTCCTTTAGGAACCCCGTTCTCCCATTGCCCTTCATACCGATTCCCATTCGCCCAGATAAGCACACCTCTTCCAGAGATTACACCGTTCTTCCATTCGCCAACATACTCGTTCCCGTTCATCCATACATACCGGCCCTGGCCATCCTGAAGGTTCCGTTTCCACGACCCTTCATAAAAATCGCCGTTGGCGTAGCGTTTCTGCCCATACCCGTGTTTCCGATCGGCACTCCAGGTGCCGCGATATGTGTCGCCGTCGGATCCAGTGAAAGTACCGAAGCCTTCCATCCGACCCGCTTTAAATTCGCCCTCGTATGTTGCTCCGGAAGGCCAAGAAAATTTACCTTTCCCGGCAGCTTTGCCTTTCTTCCACTCCCCCTCGTACATGCAACCGTCAGTCCACAAGTATTTCCCCGATCCGTGGGGAACATTCCCGGAGAAGCCGCCCATGTAAAAATCACCGTTAGGTAAATGCTTCTCTACTGTGGAAGTCGAGCAATCAGGGGCAAGGGGTAGAGCGGTAGGGGTGACCCTACGGGTACCTCCCTGGGAGCGACTCCGGGCAACCACAATAACCGGCGGGGAAGGCTTCTGCCCCTCCTTATCCATCTTATCGGCCTCTGATTTATCATTCTTGGAGCTGGAGAGAAGGTCAGTGGGCTCATCGCGCACAAGCGCTTCAAGCATTTTGTAGTGACGAATGAGCCTCCCAAATCAATGCATTTCCGGCAGACACAGTGAGTAAAATTGCAGAGTATGGGCTGTCAGCGTATCGCCGGGGAGAGGCGAGCACATCAGTCGATTCCTCTCTCTAGAACTTTCCTCCTCACTTTCCCTTTCCCTTCTCTTTTTGGTGCTTTGGCGTTTGGGGAAAATGGTGGGAATCCTACAGAGCGACCCAGGCAGAGGAAGGAAGTAGATAGAATGAGAGAAAGGAGATGCGGGTTTTAATTTTTAAGGGAAAAATACAAAAATTAAAACCCAAAACAAAAAAGGGAAAGAAATGAGGAAAGGGAGGGGGGGAGAGAGAAAGTCGTAGGAGTGTGTAGGTGTAGGAGTTAATTAGTCGGTTTTGCCTAGGAAGGGTGGGCTTGGTGAACAGTATATAAATAAATGGGAGTAAAAGTTGCAGGAGAAGAAGCGCCAGCTCAGCTTTAAATATATCGCATGACGAATATGCCCTTGCCTGCCTCCTCTCTGATTTCAAATTCTTGTCTCAACCCTCCCTTCGGTAGTATCGTGACGTAACGGAATCGCCTATGAGAGGGCAAGTCTCTGTAATTCTGACAAATTTCCACGCCCCTTCCCCATCTCTCCTTTCTGTTTATATATATTTATATGTGGGTCCCTCCTTGGTTCTGATTCTAGGATTCTGGCTCGCCTCATCAAAGCATTGACGATTCTCTTTGGGCTCTTAAATTATATTATAATCACGAATACTAAATTAAACCCTCGAATCGGGTTGTCCTAAACTACACCAAGTAGTCATAATTGAGCCATCGTTCCAGAGCAATTTTAGGTGTACCATTATTTTTCCTTCGTTTCTTTTTTGTTTTTTTGGGTGCGATGTGAATAATGGTGGTGGTAAAATACGGGGGTCGCGGCAACAATCCATGCCACGAATTTTATTTCATTTTTATGAAAAATAGTGTCTGGTTCGAAATTCCAACAACACAGGAATCCCTTGGTATTGCTCGGACATCTAAATTATTGGGGGGGGGGGTTTGGTTGGATCATGGACAGGCGGTGTATTTTTCGCAATTTGAACATTTCGGTGGTTTTCCTGAAAATGGTGAGTATTATTACTATTATTGAGGCTGTCTTTTAGTTATCGTGCCACAGAAAAATTAAAAAAATCTGTGTATTCAAGTAGTTCTCTTGGGATGAGGACTTGGTATTTGTGGGGCTTCCATGTTGATGGTTGGGGCGGTTGTTTCAATGTCAAGAATTTCCCCTGCCTATAATCCAATGTAATAAAACAGAAATTATAGAGGCATGCATGCATATATACATATATATATCATCCACTATGGCCCCACCTGGTGTCCCAATTTTGATCAGTGGCATGTCCAATCGTGATGCCCTTTTCCCCGTCTTCATAACAAGAAAATCAACAGGTACATAATTGACAAATTACATTCCCATTGGGAACCAGTTTGGGGAAGCATCCAATCCATTCTCTGAAGCCCATTCCATGTCATTCTTAATTACAGTTAGTGGGATGATATAATACAGGAACGGTTGAGAACTTGGGAAGAAAAATACTCGCACAGCCGTCACGCATCAAGAAGTCGATGAAACGTCTTTTAAAGAAGATGTCTGTTTTTAATTTTTAGCAGACAGAATAGAAAACTCGGTACTGTTATGATCTATTAATTAGTATGTACATCGCTGTCTAATTATGCATTGTTATCAAACAAGGCCACTGCATCGTCCGCCACGAGACATTAATTACGCGTAGCTTTTCGTAACGTCAACATGTACACACCAAAAGCGCCACGGGTTTAATACTCATGATACTTGCTTTATGCAGCTTAGACAGAATTTACTAGATGGTTCGCAAATAATATAACCAAGGTAGTTAATAAGCAGATAAACGGCTGGGTAGTCTCGTTACCAGCACCCAGCTTTGGTGATTTTATAAACAGACATTGGGTCTATGTTCAGGTAAGATTATAAAAGTATGTTCATGTAGTTCCTGCTTCTGCTCCGTAAATCATAAATGATACTGAAACTTACACACTAATCCTGTGGACTGTAGTTGTCCTGTCAGTAGTAATGGTTGCTTTCCTATTCCACCGTGGAGGATCAGAGTTTTGTATCGTGTGTCTGCAGAATTCAGTTGGAGACTCAGTTGTCCCATAGGTGATTTTAACCTCCCCAACACTTGCTACAACTTACAAGAATATAATTGAAAATGAATGAAGTTGTTAAGAATTACTTCCAATGACTAATCAGAAATTAACAATCATAGGAAGGTACATAATGACATCATCAAACTGACTGATGATGAACTAGTATCCTCTACCAAAAGGAGCAACACATGTATACGTGGTTCATGGCCAGCGAAGCAAAGAGCCAGGGGTCAAAGGGCATCAAACAATTAATGAAACACCGACCCAATTTACATTCGGTGCTCCTTCTAGTTGACCCAACGCGCATATCCACGGCAACATAAAGAGCGCATGCACATGATACACATGCATGCACATAACGATCCTCGATCAACCACTTCCCCGTATTTATTACATGGACCAGTGTTGTCAAACATAAAATCATGCGGCCTTAGATTTTGTTACCGAATTGAGAAGTGATGTATGGTTCACTGGAATGACATGGGCTTGCGTGTGATAGCATTACTTAACTATGCG